>PISX010003191.1:24252-142297 GCA_004024625.1 Mellivora capensis | reverse complement strand
ATATAAAGTATTTTTATCCCCAGGGGTACATGTCTGTGAATCGCCAGGTTTACACACTTCACAGCACTAACCATAGCACATACCCTCCCCAATGTCCATTACCCCACCCCACTTTCTCTCCCCTCCTCCCCCCAGCACCCCTCTGTTTGTTTTGTGAGATTAAGAGTCACTTATGGTTTGTCTCCCTCCTGATCCCATCTTGTTTCTTTTCTTCTTTTCCTACCCCTCCAACCCCCCACCAACATGCAACTCTGATCTTGGGGTTGTAAGTTCGGGCCCCATACTAGGTGTAGAGATTACTTAAAAATAAAATCTTAAAAAAAAAAAAAATGAACCTGGCTAAAAAAAAAGCCTTTCCCTTCCTTAATTTCCTCTATTGTAAAGTAATAATAACTTAATCATCTTAAAGAATTGTTGTGAGAATTAAGTCAATATTTTTTAAATGTTTAGAATAACACTTGGTACTTGGTAACCGCTAAAGATTTTAATTAAATAAAATACAAACATACATAGTTCATACTGTGGGTTGCAGTTTAAAAGTATGAAAGCTACCATTCTAGAGGTCAACTCTTTTTTTTTTTTTAATTTATTTATTTGTCAGAGAGAGAGGGAGAGAGAGAGCGAGCACAGGCAGACAGAGGCAGAGGGAGAAGCAGGCTCCCTGCCGAGCAAGGAGCCCGATGTGGGACACGATCCCAGGACGCTGGGATCATGACCTGAGCCGAAGGTAGCCGCTTAACCAATTGAGCCACCCAGGCGTCCCTAGAGGTCAACTTCTTAAGGAACTTTTGAGCAAGATTATTAACTTGGGGCTAAGCCAGATAGCTTTTGAGATGAGTTTGACAGGAGTCCAGAAAATGGAAGGGGAAAAAAACAAACTGTTTTCTACTAGCCAACTTTTTTTTTTTTTTTAGAATTTATTTTATTTTTTTAAAAATTTTTAAAGATTTTATTTATTTGACAGACATAGATCACAAGTAGGCGGAGAGTCAGGTGTGGGGTGGGAGCGGGCTCCCAGCTGAGCAGAGCCTGATGCAGGGCTCAATCCCAGGACCCTGGGATCATGACCAGAGCTGAAAGCAGAGGCTTTAACCCACTGAGCTACCCAGACGCCCCTAAAGATTTTATTTATTTACTTGTCAGAGAGAAAGAGAGAGCGAGCGAGAACAGGCAGGGGGAGTGCCAGGCAGAGGAAGAAACAGGCTCCCTGTTGAGCAATGAGTCTGACTTGAGACCAGGACCTTGGGATCATGATCTGAGCTGAAGGCAGACATCCAACTGACTGAGCCAGCCAGGTGTCCCTACTTGGAAACTTTTTACCACAGGAATATAACACATGTCAGTTATCACCTATTCCAAAACCATAGCAGTTGAAAGATTGACACTACAATAATTTCTATAACCAAAAAATTCTCCTCGCCCACTACCTTAACTATCAAAATTATGTTGTTTTTTGGGATGCCTGGGTGGCTCAGTTGGTTAAGCGCTGCCTTCGGCTCAGGTCATGATCCCAGCGTCCTGGGATCAAGTCCCACATCGGGCTCCTTGCTCAGCAGGGAGCCTGCTTCTCCCTCTGCCTCTGCCTGTGCTCTCTCTCTCTCTCTCTCTCTGACAAATAAATAAATAAAATCTTTAAAAAAAAAATTATGTTGTTTTTTGAAGAACCATAAAATCTAATTTTTTCTATTTTAAAGTAAAAGCAATGGTAAAAACGTACTCAGACACTACATCAACTCCCATCTTCGTCATGTAATATGTTCTTTTATATTGTCTAAACTCAGTTTCGAATAGGTCATCATCTTCAGTTTCATCTTCTAAATTATCTAGAAAAAAAGCCAGAAAGATAGTGGCTGAAAATTATATTTTGTTTTTCCACCTATGGTCTGGTAAATATTTATCAAAGCAAATGCTTATAAACTAACATAGAAATCTATTCTATCCAATATTATTGAATTAGTATTTACTAAGGAAAGGTAATAACTATTCTGTCAAAAAAAAAAAATTGAATACAGAGTTTGTACTCACCCTTAGAAGTTACCACTTCTTCTCCATTTTTGTCTAGAGCAGCCCAACAAATGGCATTTTCCTGGCCCTACAAAAATTACAAATCAATATAAAATTAATGGCAAGATATATTTCAAAGTAAGACAATTGAATACAGAGATTTAAAAAATACTAAAAAGAACTGACTGGATCCTTAAGTGACAACACTGTAAAAGTTCATTCAAAAAATAATCTGCAAATACTATGTAAGTGTTTTTGGTTTTATATCACTTGTTTTCTAAATCTTTATCATGTAGAACTTAATATTCAGGCCTATCAAAAATATGTAATAGGTAATTCTCACCTATTGAGTTAATATAATCTATTTGTTTATAATTGAATCCAATGATTACAAATATTACATGTTTTCTGTATCTCTGGATTTCATCATTTTTATAACTCTGTTTTCTATTCTCCACTTTTAAATTTTTCTCTCATTTGCTTTTCTATAGTTTTCCCATCTCATCACATTCTTCATATTCCTGCCCAGCTGTTTTTCTGCCCTTGTGATCTCAACTCTTCTCTCCTCTATTTTCTGGTTGCCTATCTACTGCCAGTGACTTTCATTAGTTCTTCCTACTCCCTTATTCCCATTTCCCTTTGTTCCAAACTAGAGCCTCAGCTAACTTCCTGTGCTTAGGCTCTTCCTCTAGTTCCTCCCATTTTGCCGATGTCTTTAATAGTAACTACATATGCCGGAAGACTTGTGAAGCTTAAGGACTGGGCTGAGGTGGGTGGAGCCAGGGATCACTGATGTGTAAAGTGAGTGTGAGTAAAGTACAGATTTTGTGAGTAAGGTACAGATTCCCAAAAAGTTTCCGAGACTATTTCCTTAAGAGCAAAAACACAGTAGAATGCAAATGGACTGCTCCTAAGTTTCACTGAGAAAAATCTAATCAAGTAGAAGGACTACACTAGAGAAAATTAGGATAAATGCCCTTCCTAGAGCAAGAGTTACTAGCCTTGAACCTAAATAGAACCAGTATGGCAAGGACAGTGCAGGAAACTCCTCAATTTTATCAGAACCCAATAATTATGAATAGGCTGAGGAAAATTTCAGAAGAGGTTTATTTTCTGAGCTAACACATATAAGACATTCTTTAGAGCTTATTAGTGATGTTTTATAGGGTATTAGCATATTCTAACTGATTCTATTATTTGTTCTAACAATAATAAAATAATAAATAACTAATTATTGAGCACTAGCATTAGCTATTGTGCAATTATTTACTCTTAAACTAGCCTATTGCTTTTTTAAAAAAAAAATCTTTATTTATTTATTTGACAGACAGAGATCACAAGTAGGCAGAGGCAGGCAGAGAGAGAGAGGCGGGGAAGCAGGCTCCCTGGTGAGCAGAGAGCCTGATGCCGGGCCTGATCCCAGGACCCTGGAATCACGACCTGAGCCGAAGGCAGAGGCTTTAACCCTCTGAGCTACCCAGAAGCCCCTTTTTGTTTTGTTTTTTAGATTTTATTTATTTACTTGACAGAGACAGACACAGGGAGAGAGGGAACACAAGCAGGGGGAGTGGGAGGCTTCCCGATGAGCAGGAAGCCCCATTAGGGGCCGGATCCCAGGACCCTAGGTTCATGATCTGAGCCAAAGGCAGACGCTTAATGACTGAGCCACCCAGGCACCTTGTATATGATTTTATATATAAATTATTTCTAGAGAAAAATCACTGATCTAGTTGATGTCTCACTATTAAATGCTATAAATACCTGCATTTTTAAAAAAGATAACTAATTTTCTGGGCTCTTATATTTAGAAGTTTTTCTACACATATTAATAGGATGAATGAACAAAGAAAACACAATGTTCTTCTTCAAAAGTATAAAATAAGAAGTTGGTTTTTAAACATCAGATTTAAATGACAGGATCAATAGAGAAGAAACCAAAAAAATTTTTTTAAATGTTCAATAGGAGAAAATAAGAAATGAAGATGAAATAAGGCAACCCTAAAAACCATAAGAAAGAAAATGAGGAACAAGGAATGTCAGTTTTACTTTTATAGCTAAAAAATTGAAAGGACACCTAAAAAAATGAACACCTTTGGCTTTTTCTTTTCCTTGTAGTTCTTGGCTTCTTCTGCTGCAACACCTGCTGCTTCATTGAGGTACTTGTTACCAACTTTGCTTTCAAACCACTTTAGGTCCACAAAAACTTCACTGAAGTGTTCCCGATCAAACTGTACAGAAATATTTAAATTCATTTAAAAATAATTTGAGTATGCCTGGAAAAATACAACCCAAACTTTTACCAGTTGCTACTTCTGGGGCATAGGAAATCAAAGAGTGTTACTTTTTTGTGCACATGGGGACCTCATCTACTAGTCTGAAAATGAAAAATAAAAAGCAGATAAAAATAAAATTAGGTGAAATTATAAAAGAATGATCATTTGGAGTAGAAGTACCAAAACTTTTTCTTCCGACACTATGTAACTGGTTTCTGACCACTTATCTCTACCCTGGGACAAGAAAATAAAAATATCTAGTTACTTACATCTGATAGTTTCACAAGGTATTTCTCAAATCGAGGTAAGTTGAGATGCCCACTTTCATTAATATAACCTAAAAGGAACAAAATCCAAATTTGTACTAAAAGCTGACACTATTTTTTCTAAACAATTCTACAAAACTCTTTTCATAAAATTTGAATATTGGCATTCGACTAAACAAGAAAAAACTATATAACTGACTCTAGTTTCTATGAACTTGATGTTATTATAATATAAAATATGTAACAACTAAAGCAAAATAAAAGAAATTCCAGGTTCACATAATAATCCTCCCACATTTCCGACATCTGCTAATAGTTAATTAAATATGTTCTAAAATCTATCCAGATTATTCATTTAATATTAACTTGAGAAGAACTAATACCCTGCTATTCTGCTATCTGTTTTATTCAGCATTCACCATTGTTTATCGATTCCTCATTTTAATTGAAAAAGCTTTCCCTATTAAATACTCCAATACCTCTACATTCAGAAAAATGAACTTCTGTGCTTTAATAAGTGAAATCAACAACTTCTGATGGCTTTCTTAAACAATCAAAGGCAGAGATGAGCCAGATATCAATACATGAGGCTTCCTAACTCTTGTCATTTTCTTTGCTTGTGAGCCACTGAAAATTACAACCCCAGAGCTTGGTGCCTTAGACCAAAGGAAACCCCCAATTTTTTCCCCAATATAACTGTGCATGCAATAATCTAATAAACTGAGTGGCATTTTTAGGATTAGCTGAGTGCTTAATAAAAGTAGCCTCCAATGAATATTAAACTTTTCTTACCACCAAGTTCTGGCAGAATGGTAATATATGTTCCATAAAGAAGAGGCAGTGCATCATGATTAATATGTAAATGAGGTAGATGAGGGATAAAATCATTCCCAACAAGAAATCCCATCAAAATCCAATCATCTATTATCCTTTCAATATCATATTTAAAAGTGATCTTGTTCTACAGCAAAATGGAGAAAAAAATCAAATCATATGGAAATTCCTTCTAAAACATCTTTGGTTCACAGCTATATTAATACTTACTTTCAGTACTGAAAACTCATAGTCAATATACTCTCTCATTAAAGACAAGTGTAGGAGGTGAAATGTGGTTTCTTCTGGTGCGCATACCCTGTAATTAGTCAGATGATCAACAAAGAATTAATTATATCTTTAAGGCTCAAATTTTAAAATGCAGCAATGCTTAAAATAAAACTTATCATTAGAAAATAATTAATTCTTGTAATCCAGGCACGTAATTTATATGAAATCTCCAAGGTAGTATAAACATAAAAGTATAATTATAATACATGTAACATAAAGTTCAAAATAATTTATCTGCATTACGCTTTCTGCGGAAAGATGCTCAGAATTAAGAAAGCCTAAATAAGATATAACAGATATGAGAAACCATGGGATCTGGCCCATTTAAGGTTGGCCACCAGCAGAAAGCATACAGATAAGTGAGTATATATACTTTTCTGCCTACTGAAGTACAGTCTAAGGCTTCAATGGTGAGGCACCATCATTTCTTTCCTCTTATCTTTCCCTGGCTTGGCAGGGGTCTATATGCCTTAGCTATTGGCCAATACTCCAACTTTAACCAGAAGTCAAAATATAAACTGACAGTTGTACTTTAAAAAGATCTGATACCAGAGCAAGTGGATTAGTCCAGGAATACAAGGACAGCTCAACATAAGAAAATAAATCAGTGTAATAGATCACGCTAATAAACAAAGGAAAAAATACCATACAATCAACTAGCAAAGAAAACATTTATCAAAATCAGTACCCTTCTATGATAAAAGTACTCAGCCAAGTAAGGATAGAAGGGAACCTCCTTAATATAAAAAAGGGAATTTATGAAAAATTCACATTTAATATATTGATGATAGAAGACTGAAGGCTTTCCTCCTAAAAACAGGAACAAGACAAGGATGCCCATTTTCACTATAGCTATTCAGCAGCATTGTATTTGAAGTCCTAGCCAGGGCAATTAGGCAAGAAAGAAATAAGAGATGCACAAATTGAAAAAGAAGAATACTATCTCTATTTACAGACACCATGATTCCATATACAGAAAATCCCACAGAATCCACAAAAGCTACTAGGACCAAAAAATGAATTCAGTATAACTGTAGGAAGGAAGATCAACACATAAAAATCAGCTGTGTTTCTACATACCAGCAACAAATAACCCAAAAAAGAAATTAAGAAACAATTCCTTTTAGAATACCATCCAAAAGAATAAAACACTTAGGAATAAACTTGACCAAGAAGACAAAAGAAAAAAAAACAGAGGCAAAAAACTGAACTTAGGGAGTGAGGAATGGGGGAAGGTGGTCATAAGATGGAAGTTTTTGGTTATAAGATAAATAAGTCCTGGAGATGTAATTAATTTATAGCATGGTGACTGCATTAATTTTTTTTTAAATAAAAGGAAAAACAAGTAAGAAAAAAAAAAGCTGGCAAAAGACATATACTAAAACTACAAAATGCTGCAGAAAAAAAAATTAAAGAAGATATAATGAATGGAAAAATATTCTGTATTAATGGATTAGAAGACTTATTACCAAGCTATAAACAGTAGCCAAAAGAATCTATATAGTCAATGTCATCCCAATCAAAATCCTGATGATGTTTTCAACAAAAACAAAAAAATACATCCTAAAAATTGTTAAGCTCACAAGACTCCAAACAGCCAAAATAATCCTGAAAAAGGAGAACAAAGTTGAAGGTCTTACCCTTTCTGATTTCAGAACTTATTACAAAGTTTCAGTAATCAAAATACTTTACGCCAGTGGTACTGGCATAAAGACAAATATAAAGATCAATTCAAAAAATACGGAACCCAGAAATGAACCCTTGCATATATGGTCAGGCAATTTTTGACCAAGGTGCCAAGACAATTCAGTGGGGGAAAAGACAGTCTTTTCAACAAGTGGTTTTGGGAAAACTGGATATTCACATGCAAAAGAATGAAGTTGACCCTTACCTTATATCATATACAGAATTAACATGGATCAAAGACCTAAGTGTAAGGGCTAAAACTACAAAACTCTTAAAATGGGGAAAAGCTTTATAATATTAGATCTGGCAATTTCTTGGCATTATATTATAAGTACAAGAATAAAAGAGAAAAATAGACTGGACATTGGCATAATTAAAAAAATTTGTACATCAAATGACACTAAAAGCAGAGTAAAAAGCCAACTGTAGAATGGGAGAAAATCTTTACAGATCATTTTTCTGTTAGATGATTACTATCCTTAATTTAATTACTGTTCTTTCTTCTCCATATATGCAATATAATTTACCTTTGTGTCTTTTTGCCACCAAACCGAACCTCTTCTCTTAAAAGAGAGAAATGTGCCTCATGACTTGTTAATCCAAGCATAATCTGTTGAAAAATGATTAAAAAGTTTCTATTGTCTAATTTTTATAGTATCAGGTTCACAGAAACAAACAACTAAAAAACATTTCAATATAGAAAAACATGTTTATTTAGTAAAAAACAATTTATTAGCACATTAAATATACAAATTTCAAAATCTGATCCACTTATTAGTTATGGGATAATGTGTGTTTTTCTAAGAAAAAATGTTTACCTTAGACTCACATGACCTTTATAACTGCCATTCTGTCCACACCTCCCCCCCCACACCAAATCCCCAAAACCTTCTCTTGGTTTTCACACCTTTCCATTTGCCAGAGGGAGTGGATAAGAAATTAGAGACTGTAGCTCTTCCATGACAGATGAATGTAGTATTCTTCTAGAGTCCAGAATGCCTCTAATATGTGAAAATTAAAGAAAACTGGAAAAGGGCATTTTCATTTAATCTTCTCATATAGTATTCTAATGCCCAAAGAAGTCAAATAGTCTAATGAGACATATCAACCCCTGCAACATATATTGTTTATTTTATTTCAATCCTGATTCAAAGAAAACAACATCAAAGATTTATGAAGCCATCAAGGAAATGAGAATACCAAATGGTTATTTGTATATAAAACACTGATTGTTAATTTTTATTTTATGTAGGATAATGGCATTATGGTTATTTTTTAAAAAATAATCCTTCTCCTTTGGAGAAACATTGCAAAATATTTATAGACCAAGTGATACAATGTCTGGGATATACTTCAAGAGTCAAGGGGAATAGGAGAAAGGAGACAGATGGTTAGGAATAAGAAAATGAAAATTAATATTTAAGGTAAATTACTTAAAGCTAAAAATTATTTAAGATGGATAAAGGACATAAGAAGTTTCATTATATTGTATTCTTTACTTTATGTTTGAAAATTTCCATAATAAAAAGTTAAAACAAAAAAAGCATAGCAAACTTATCTGGGTCTCAGAGTTATCAGATCAGGTATTACTAAAAGTTATATATCAAGCATGAGGGTAAAAAGCGCCCTCTACCTGATCTCGACAGACTATTCATAGCACTAGGATCAGTCAAGTATGAAGACTACAGAGATCTGTTGATCATAAACTATAGCAAAAGAGTTCATTTTCCAATTGTTTTAGAACCTTGCTAATGGCAGAAGTAGCAATCCTTATTATGTCTAAAATATTTGTTTCCACAGTGAGAAAGCTTCTTACATAAGTCTCTTAGAGATTTAATTATAATGGCATAAGGTTATAATAACAATAAACATTATACCTACCAAGTCAGCATCTAAACCATAAAGACAATGTCTGGTGTTGGGATCATGATCTGGCTTTGCTTTCTCGGATCTGATAAATTCCATGATTTTATGCTCTCCTTCTCCGGGGGTCTAAATATATGTTTAAAAAAAAATGTGGTAATAATGCTATGCTTTAAAATATTAAATTTTTAAAAAATCCCTTTAAATAAAAAAAGATAATAACCTCATGGCCTGAGAAGTAGATGGTAACTCCTTGCCACGACTTATCTGTAGAAATTTTCATATTTACAAAATACTTCAGATGTTCATGTAACCTGGCCATGAATTCAGTCCCTATGAATAAAAAGTTTTAAAAAGTTTATAATCTGAGAGAGACATAAAAAGAGTGAGTTCCCAGGGACAACATGAACTTGGATCTGAGTCTGCAGGAAATAGCTAGGTGTAAGATCTCTAAAGAAGTCAAAACCCCTCAAGCTTATCTTGAAAAGTAAGTAATTTTGCACCTTTCTCTTGCAAATATTACAACAGTTTCTCATTTCTCTGCTCCCCTAAAATGAAGTTATTGTCACTTAGATAAGTCAAGAAATTTTACTACTGCCTCAAACTATGCTTCACACATTTTCATACCAGGGGAGAGTTTCAACTCCCTAATGAAACTCAATCTTCTATTTCCTCTGCAGGATTCTGAACTTTCTTTTTAAAGGCACGCATGTTTAGATTGCTAATAATAACAGCTATTATTATTACTACTATTTACCTGGAAAATTATTATTATTCTAGAAACTGAGCCTATAGTGATTATGTTTCAGGAAAAGTTTAGATGGTCAAGAGTCAATGGCAATGCAGTCTTAAACCATAATTAGGATAAAACTGGTTACTAAATCAAGCAATGTATGATAAAGGCACTTAAATGAAAGATAAATTATCACAGTTAGTAAAGAATTCATGAGTAAATAAGATTTTAAGATTTTTTTCCAAAGTAAAGGAGTGCAATGATGTTAGACAAAGCTCTAATAAGTACAGCGTATGTTGTTGCAAAGTTAAATTAAACTAATTATACTGATAAATTCATTAAAATCCTAGAATTTTTAACTATACTTTAAGAAGTACAATAGTAAGTGCTCTAGACTAGGAGAATGGGTTTCTTATCCTGAATACAATAGCTAGCTACATAAAGGTGGGTGAGCCACAACCTCACTGGATCAGTTTTCATACAAATAAATGGTGGGAGTACAGTGGATCTTTTAAAATCCTTCCAGGTTTGGAGTTCTACGCATCTGGGAGAGTCCTGTCCACAACTGCTCTTATCGACATCTGTAAATCCCTAGAGTGGGTCTTCATAGGAGCACTTATAATCAAGGTGACCAAAACATCTCCTGAGGAGACACAACTGGGAAAATAGCAATTGGAATTTTAAGGACAAATTAAGTAAAGGCTACAATACATTTGAAAAAAACAAAAACAAAAACAAAAAAACCTTACATTTACATTGAAATCTCTCAGAATTTGAGGTGCCTGGGTGGCTCAGTTGGTTAACTGTCTGTTTTATGCTCAGGTCATAATCCCAGGGTCCTAGGATTGAGACTCATGTCTGGCTCCCTGCTGAGCAGGGAGCCTGCTTCTCCCTCTCCCTCTGCTCATGCTCTCTCTCAGATGAATAAATAAATAAATAATATCTTTTTAAAAAAAAAAATCAATCTCTCAGAATTTTTCTCTCAGTGAATTTACCTGGTGTAATACAGTTGGAATCAAATCTGGCCTCTGTAGGAAGAGTTTCTCCTTTTTCTAATGCCTTTTTTATTTTGTCTTCTGCCTCCTTTGCTGACCTTAAATGTTAAGGAAAAAAAAAATCTCAAGGTTTCTGGGGAAAAGTACAGTTCTTCATATAAAGTAAACTGTTATTTAGATGCTTTTGTAACTAAAATACTAATTAATTTGAGGTTCAACACAGAATATTAAGTTTTAAAATTATAATTGATTAGGATGGGCCTCAGAATTGTTCATTTTTACTAATTTAAAGAATTGAGTTTTTCAGAAAAAGGACTATAGAAGTAGACATTACAACAGTATAAAACTGACACAGAATGTTAGGAATATTTATAAAGTAATTCTCTTCTTAAGTATATAGCAAATCGATTCTACAAACAAGCTCAAAAGTTGAGCATTAAACATTCATTATATATACTGCATTCTACATTTAATAGTAACATCAAACAAGAAGTACATTATTAAAACAATCTAAGAATACTATATAAAAATAACTGTAAAATTGCAATGGATATCTTTGGGGTTCCTCATAAAAACATTTAAAATATAAGCTCAATAACATTAAGGATATCATTTGCCAAAATATCTCATTTTTGAGGCAATAGGATTTATTAGAAAGACCATGAGTTTTAGAGTTGAACAGACCTAAGTCTGAATACAGGTATCCCAATTCCTTTTCTGCTTCTCCTAATACCCATTTGTGGCATACTGTATGCCACTGGCATGTAAATTAATAAGTTCTGCTTTATGTACATTTTCTACAGCTTTGCTACTAGCTCTACCTACTGTGCCCTGTGGAATTATATTTCTATGATAAACAAACTCTTTTTCATATGTAACCTCTCTCTTACCAACCTCAATATAACAAAAACTCTGAAGATGTCAACTTATTTGTAATTTCTCCAACAGAAGCCATTTTTTTCTTTTCTCAGCTTCCTTTCTTTGATTGAACAATTCAATGTTATTATGTGACAAGTTTGGGGAATATAACAGAAATGATTCCCATTTTCACAGAGCTTACACTCTAGTGGGGAGACAGAGAACTTAACAGCCATAATGTTTAATGTGGCTGCAACACAGAGATATTTGGGGCAGGGACAATGAAGGACTATTAAATCAATGTAGGTGGAAGGTTTAGAAAACTGGCAGTAAAGATGAAAAGTAAATATGTATGTCAAATTTAAGAGACTGGTAAGTAGTATTAGGTGTGCAGAATGAGGAAGAAGAAGTCCAAATTACTCTTGGACTTTCAGGTTGAGCAGCTATTTGCAAGGTGTTATCATTTACTGAACTAGGAAACAGAAGGAAGGCAGCTTTGAAGTGGTCGTCAGTTCTGAACATGTTAAACCTGAAATGTATCTGCGGTATCCAAAAGGAGATATTTATGAGACATTTGGATATTTAGGGGTTCTGGAGAGAGATATCCATCAGGAAAATAAATTGAGAAGTCATCAGTATAGACACAGTGGTTAAAACAACTAGATAAGATCACTCAGGACCAATGATAGAAACTTAAGTAAAATCAATACATAAAGAAAAAGCAAAGGAACAGAAGATAACAAGGAGACCAAGAAGGTGCAGAGAGAGTGTGGTAACATAAAGATCACGGAAAGGAAGTTTAAGAATAAAGGAATTGCCACACTGTTAAACACTATAGGTAAATGAAGTAATATATAGAGAGAATAATTCTTTAGATTTAGTCATAAGGAGGCTATTTGTAATCTTGTAAGGAAGTTTTAGTAATGAGGTGAAAGCCATATGGCAGATTTGAAGTAAGAGATGCATAAAGATTGTAATTAAAGGTTATGAATGGAGAAAACAGTATCTGTGGAGAATGAGAAAAAGCGGACTAGGGGATTTTAGGGAAACACAGAACACTCAATGCCAGCACAGTATTTAGTAAATGCTTGTCCATTCTCTTAGTTTGTCTTCTGATACTGGAGAGGTTAGAAACCTAAAAAATTATGATCTCAGGCTTCCTTGCAGCTAGGTGAGTGGATATAACTTAGATTCTCAGATGTCTCCACAAAAGGTTCAGGTTCACCACACTGCAGAAAGTTGAGGAAGAGGATTTGTGGGGTATGTATTTCATTATAGTAGAAGGGATCTCAATATTCAGCAGTTTTGTAGATGCTGAGAAGCAAAGTATAGGGCAGATCTACCAGGTACACTGGGGCTCTTGTGCTAACAGAGTGGTGGCTTCTTGATTGCTGAATTGTAACTAAAGTGATACATTTTTGGAGCCAATATTTCAGGTAGTATCTTCTTAATCCCTGGATCATAACTAAAGCAATAAATTCCTGAACAACCTGTTCTGGTGGGGGCCTCTGAACTCACCTTCTTGGATGTTGTAGTAATAGTGCCACTGGTGGGTCAATTCTGTGGTGCTGTTCTGAAGTCATTCTTGAAGGCTCACCTAAATTCCCATCCTTTTGGCTCTTACAATGATTTTTATTTATAAGCACCTAATTCTTTGTAATATATATGCTTAAAATAGGTAGGCTTCTATTTATGCAAATGAACAGTGACTGATATAGTGGGCTTAAATAATCTTTTCTTAACACTAGATTTTCTAGCCCAGTAGCTCCCCCAAACTAGTTTAACAAATACCAGGGGAATCTAGTAAAAATTGTTTCCAGGTTCCAATTTTTGAGATTCAAATTAATTAAGTTTGGGTGGCACCAGAGGTTCTGAATTTTAATAAGAGATGGTCCTTGTCTTGATGGTCGTTTTATATCATTCAAGTATCTTCAATATCTTTTCTCTTTTGGTATTTAAATCACTACTTTTTACCATTCTTTTCTCATTTTCACTGCTAGCCTTCCCTAAGGTGCCCTCCCACTTTCCTTGATGATTTCTGTATTTGATTCATCGGTGCTCTATCCACTCCTTTACCTGCTCTTGTGATGAAACAATTCATTACGCAAACAACCCATCAAACACACTAGATTCAGAGTCTTCTCAACAATTCTAACAATCCTCCTAACTTTACTTATCCTACTCATAAATAAGGACACAGCATGATCTCATTGTTTTTTAAAACTATTCCACATGCCCAGGATTTTGACTTTAAAACTTTATGTGCCTCTTCTCATCCTGTCACACCCAACGCAACACATTGGGGATGATAGTATCTCAAGTGTCCTAACTCAGCTCTCTTCTCATATTCCATCAATCACCTTCTAGTCTCACTTGCTTTTCTGTCCAATTTGGACCCATGTTCACTCAGAGTCAGCATCTGGCCCAGGGTCTGGGGATTGAACAAAGTTTGTTGAATTAAACTGTCAATGTTTCTATTAGAACAATCTCTCATTTCACCCTGTGGTTCTCTAGTTCAGGACAGACTAAGAGAGGAACTTTCTCTACTACAGTTGACCCTTGAACAACACAGATTTGAACTGAGTGGGTCCACTTGTACATGGATTTTTTTTTCAATAAATACAATATAGTACTGTAAATCTATTTTCTTTTCCTTATGATTTTCTTAATAACATCTTCTTTCCTCTAAGCTTACTATAAGAATTGGTATATAATACATACAACATACAAAGAATGTGTTTATGGTTTATGTTATTGCTAAGGCTTCCAGTCAACAGTAAGCTATTAAGATTTGGGGGAGTTGAGTTATATGCAAATTTTTGACTGTGTGGGGCCTGGCATCCCTTACTAGTGCATTGTTCAAGGGTCAACTCTACTGCTATTTCTAAATTACCAAGGAGAAGTTTGAAAAATTTATGACAGAGAGCAAAAGTAACACAGCCCAACATATACTTTGAGAAGGACTCCTCACTTCAATGAATTACTAATTTGTTTACTCAATTGATAAAATGTGACATAACCAGTTATTTCCTTTTCTGGAGGAATTTAAGCAGAAAAGAAACATGAATAGAAGATGAGGTCACTAAGTCAATTATCTTTAAAATAAAACATTTTATTAATCTAAGTAGTATTCTAAAATAAACCACAAATGTTTTACCTAAAACGCCTCCCCCGCTGCTGGTTCATTTTTGCTCGAGGAGCCACACCATCAACAGCCATAAAGAACACTTTCCTAGGTTTAATAATGCGAAACAACACCTCCAAGTAGTGAAAAATATCAGCAAAGATTTTATCATCAGAAATTCTGAAGTGAACATCATCATCATTAGGATGGGAACATTGATGTATAATTCCATTCATATCCAGGTACAAGTTGTCAAATTCAGGAATCTAAGAAATAAAGAAAAATGACCGAGATTGTTACTATAATCAATGATGGATATTTAAGCAGCTGGGAAAAGCAGCTGATAAAAAACAGGATATAGAGGCATTATTATATAAAAACTGAGAAAATAATTACAGTTGCATAAAGTAAAGAAAAAATGCACAGGAGAAATTGGTAAGATGGAGACATATTATATAACTGTATAATGCACCAACAGCTTGATCAAATTTACTGTCAGGAAATTATCTACTTATTTAAAATGCCAAATGGGAAAATGCCAAATGAAGTACTTGGTTCATTTGGTACTCACACTATTAGTTTGACATCAACTTCTTAAAGTCTCAATTTCCCCTAAAATGGGTAACATAATTCCCACTTAAAAGGCTCTTTGTACATGGTCATTAAAAGATTTTACAAATGATTTAAACACTTGTATATTTGGTTTCACTGAGAGTCACCGATTTGGTCATATTGATTAAGAAAGCTTAGATTATGCCAAGAAATTAAGGAAATTTTGAAAACAGATTTCTTGTTTTTGACATGTGGATTAAAAATTTCCTAAACTTTGGCTAGCAGGTGTCTACTTTTATAAAAAGACTTTATGGCTTGGGCTCTCTTGATCTTTCCTTTATTTAAACGTTTGTAAGCAAGTAAAGGGAACACTACGAAAACAAATCTACACTAACAAGGAAATGAAGTGGGCACAACTTAAGAGTTATAATATCTAATGTAATTAAAGATTTTGAGTAGTCTGTCTTACATACTAACTGAAGAAAAGTATTTAAAATTTTCAGACATAGAAACATAATAAACTTTTCTTATATAAACTTAATGAAAGCCATCTCTGAAACAATTCAAATTTTACCATAGGTACAGAAATGATACATTTTCCTCTTACTGAGAAAATGGCAGGCCTTTGAGTTTGGGGAGTGAAAAGTTTTGGCCTCTAGTCAATGAACACCATAAAAACATACTGACAAAACACTCATTTTATGGGATGGTACCAGGCACCACATAAAAAAATGTTAAATGTCCTTACTGAGTAATAGGCTCTAATGACATGAAAATTGTGATAATGAGGAGTTTTTTTTTTATTTTTTTTTTTAAGATTTTTATCCATTTATTTGAAAGAGAGAGAGACAGAGTGAGAGAGCATGAGAGGGGAGGTCAGAGGGAGAAGCAGGCTCCCCATGGAGCTGGGAGCCCGATGTGGGACTTGATCCCAGGACTCCGGGATCATGACCTAGGCTGAAGGCAGTCGCTTAACCAACTGAGCCACCCAGGCGCCCCTTGTTTTTTTTTTTTAAATGCATATAATGCATTGTGTGTGTGGGGTTTTTTTTTTTTTTAGAATTTATTTATTTATTTGACAGACAGAGACCACAAGCAGGCAAGAGAGGCAGGCAGGGAGAGAGAGGAGGAAGCAGGCTCTCCGAGGAGCAGAGAGCCCGATGCGGGGCTCGATTCCAGGACCCCGGGATCATGACCTGAGCCGAAGGCAGAGGCTTTAACCCATTGAGCCACCCAGGTGCCCCGATAATGAGGTTTTAAAAGTATATTCAAGATTTACTGTTTGCTTCAAAAAATCTGAAAACCTCAATCAAAATCTCTAAGTTAGAACTTCACAAAACAATTCCAAAGTTTACCTAGAAAAATAAACATGCAAGAAAGAATATTTAAAAAGAAACGTAAATGAAGGAATCTACTTTATATGATATTAAAAATTATAATGGTTTGATTGAACAAAATAGTTTACAAATAGTAAAAGTGTGGGATGACTGGGTGGCTCAGTGGGTCCTGTGCTCTCTGCTCAGTGTGGAGCCTACTTCTCCCTCTCCCTCTGTCTGTTTGTGCGTACCCTCCCCCCTGCCCCTATCAAATAAATTAACAAAATTCTCAAAAAAGAAAAGTAGTAGTTCAAGTGTATACAGAAATTTAGTATCTAAGAGGCATTTCAAACCAGTGAAAGGGATGGGGCACCTAGCTAACTTACTATCTGGAAATAAAACTGTATCTCATCTTATAACACAATAAATTCCAGAAAGATTAAAAATGTTAATGTGAGAAATATAAGTAAAAAATTATATACAAATATTTTGGTGATTTTAGGATGGGGAAAGCCAAAAATCATAAACCAAACAAATGATGGACTTGGCAATCCATATTTTTTACATCTATAGGGTTAAAAAAAGTATCAAAAACAAGTTTAAACTGAAAATGACAAAATGCAGGTAAATGCTTGCAAATTAGGATAAAGTCAGCATTCCCAAAATACAAAAAAAATCCTCAAATAAAAAAGAGCAAATTTTAAAAGTAAGCATGGAAAATGCACAGCAATTCAAAAAAGAGACACAGAAGTCTGATAAACATATGAAAAGATGTTCAACATCCCCAAATTTCAAATTAAAATAGTATGTCATTTTCCCCATCATGTTAGCAAAGATTAGAAAAAATGATATTACCCAGTTACTGGCAAGGTTTTGGGAAAATAGATATTTCCTATGTTATCAAAAGTGATAGTTGGCATTTATTAAGCACTCATTAGGTGCCAAACATTGAGCCAAACATATTCATTGTCTCACTAAATTATGATAAATTTAAAAGAAAAATATTTGGATTCTCCATTTTGCAGAATAAGAATATCACAGAGATAGAAAAGAGAGAAATGGCATTTATACCCAGTAGTCTGGATGGGAATATAAATTGGTGTAATTAATATGAAAGTATATATCAAAGCCTGAAGCATTTTCTTTTCCTTTTTTTTTTTTAAGATTCTATTTATTTGAGACAGAGAGAGAACCAGCAGGGGGAATGGAAGGCAGAGGGAGAGGGAGAAGCAGAATCCTCACTGAGCAGCGAACCTGACGCAGGGTTGGATCCTAGGACCTGAGATCGTGACCCGAGCTGAAGGCAGATGCTTAACCAACTGAACCACTCAGGCACCCCCCACGATTTCTACTACTGGAAATTTATTCTGAGAAATAATCAGAAATGTGCACAAAGATGTAAGCACAAGAATATTAATGGCAGTACTATTGACAAAGATAAAAAAAATGAAATCAAAATGCCTAATAGAAAACTAATGATGGTATATCCACACAACAGAATACTACATAGTAATTATAAATTATGATATACATTCATATTTTACATTAGATAATGTGTAAAATACAGTCAAATGACAAAAGTAGGCTATAAAACAGGGGGCATATAATTATCCCATTTACAGTAAATATTTGTCTACATGTACATCTGCATATAAACATTAGGAATATACAGGAATAAGACGTTACTGGTAGTTAACCACTGATGTTGGAATTTCAGTTATTTCCTTTGGAAGATATAAGAGCTTTTACAGCTCTCAGTACTATATCAATTTTTACATAATAAGTGCATACTTCATAATCTGAAAAAAAACAATTATTCTTTTAGAAAAGAAATTTTAAAAATTCTCTTAGGTTTCAGATTAGTAAGAAAAATATAGGATGAGTAACCATTGACTAATTCAGTGAAGAAAATAAGAACATGCAATAAAATCTTGCTCCTTCACAAACATAATACTGGAGGGAAAAAAAAGAAAGAGAGAGAGGTAAACCAAGAAACAGACTCCTAACTAGAGAACTGAGGACTGTGGGAGGGAAAGGGATGGAAGGGTGTGGTGGGGGGCAGGTTAAATAGGGGAAGGGGACTAAGGAGGGTACGTGTTATGATGAGCACTGGTTGTTGTATATAAGTGACAAATCAATAATTCTACACCTGAAGCTAGTATTATACTGTTTGTTAACTGGAATTTAAATAAAAACAGGAAGAAACCCCCAAACACAATACTGAGTTATTACATCTGTAAAACAGAAGTTTTGACATAATTTTATACTTTTACCTCTTCTCAACTCCTGTATCTAATTAGTCACTTACGTTTCATTTATGGTTTTGTTTTTTAAATTTAACTTCCGAAATGTCTCTAGAATCCTACCCTCTTAAGTATTCCCATTGTGTTAGGCAATCTCATAATTTTCTCCATCCCCAGATTTCCTTAGGTCAAGCCCTCAGTTTTCCAACTAGACTGCTTACTTTTTTTCTCTCCCACCACAGTGTAGCTAGCCATTTTTCTAGTACATAATCTATTCATGTTGCTTCCATACTTAAACCCATATGATACTATAAACCTTTAATACCATAAAAGGTTCTGTATGACTTGGCTGTTATCTCTCCCACCAATTCCATGTTCTTTCCTGTTTGCATATACAGTCTACAAGCTAAATATACAGTACATTACCTAGAAAGCCGTAGATGTACTGGGCTGTTCCAAACCTCTATGACTTAACAGATGCTGCTACTACTTCCTGAAATGCTTCTCTTTCCTTTATGCTCTTTCTTCCATTGATCTTGCAGATTTTGACTCTGCTTTCAAGATCCAGCTCAGTATCTTTGGAAACTTTCTTACCCAAGGAGAAATGATGCTCCCTTCTCTATGTCACACTCTTATTTGTTTTTGTGTTCCCAATGCATACAAGAATGCCAGGCATATATATATATACATACACATATATATATGTATGTATATATACATACACACACACACATATATATATATATATATATATATGTATGTATATATACTCCACTCATTTTTGTTGAACACTTAAGTGTGATGTCTGTCCTTTCCTACTAAACTGTGAGTTCCTCAAAGCAAGGTCTCTGATTTGAGGAATTTACAGTTTAGCAGAAAAGGACAGAAATTACACTTAAGTATTTGGTCACGTTCAGAACTCTTAGTATACTACCTGACACAAAGTAGTGAATGGAAATATTTAATAATAAATAGTGAAGCTCTTCCTTTATTAAATGTGATAGCATATGTAGGCTATAACACTTACTTTGAATATGCATTCCTACTGCTTTAAATTGTGGTTAAGTATTAACATTTCAGTATCTAATTTTCTCAAAACAGTTTCTTTTAGCTAGTATAACTTTGTATCCTACTTGGTGCTGCTGCAAAATGTCTTTTTCATTAAGACAATATGTATCTATTAAAGAGAGCTGTTGGCAATTCTTTTGTCCCAGTTCTTTATTCTATTTATCTTAAACAATCCCAAGATTTTGTTGCTTCAATTCATTTTTCAATATGTATGTTTTATTTTTATTTATTTTTTTAGAGAGAGGGGATGGGGCAGAGGGAGAAAGAATCCTAGCAGGCTTCATGCCCAGCATAGATCTAGCTCAATCTCAACCTTAAGATCATGACCTGAGCCAAAATCAAGAATCAGAAGCATAACTGACTGAGCCACTTAGGCACCTCTTTAATATGCATGTTTTAAAACATACTAAATATACAATGTATATTTTAATATGCAATGTTTTTATATACTATGTATTCTTTATATGTTGTATTAGTATGCTATGATTAATAAATTCATTCGCTTAATAAATATTTACTGAAGACCTATTATGTACCACAAAAGTAGGGATGAAGTTGTAATGAGGAACATATATATCTGACGAAAACTTAACCTTTACAAAATAAAGGTCATACAATTAAGATTATAAACTCTTACAGCATATCCAGTTCTGTGATTAAAATCTAGTACAGTGCTGGGGGGCACCTGGATGGCTCAGTGGGTTAAGCCTCTGCTGGCTCAGGTCATGATCTCAGGGTCCTGGGACCGAGTCCCTCACTGGACTCTCTGCTCAGCGGGGAGCCTGCTCCCCGCCTCTCTCTGCCTGCCTCTCTGCCTACTTGTGATCTCTGTCTGTCCAATAAATAAATAAATAAATAAATAAATAAATAAAATCTTAAAAAAAAATCTAGTACAGTGCTACTATAACAGCTAAGATATGGGGCACCTGTGTGCTTCAGTCAGTTAAGCATCCCAGTCTTGATTTTGGCTCGGGTCATGATCTCATGATTGTGAGCTCGAGCCCCACTCCACCCTGGGCATGGAGCCTGCTTAGCATTCTCTCCCACTCTCTCTTCCCCACCTTCCCCTTGCTGGTGAGCGCGCGCTCTCTCTCTCTCTCAAAAAAAAAAAAAAATAATTATTACAGGTAAGATCTGTTAAGCACTTGCCATGTACTAGACAGATTTAAGTGCTTAATAGTCGATCCTTGAACAACGCAAGTCTGAACTGCATGGGTCCATTTATATGCGGATTTTTTTTTCAATAAATACAGTACAGTACTATAAATGTATTTTCTATTTTCTTATGATTTTCTTAACACATTCTTTTTTTTTTCTTAACACATTCTTTTCTCGGCCTTACTTTATTGTAAGAATACAATATACAATATATAATAACATATAAAATATGTGTTAATTGACTGTTTATGTTCTTAGTAAGGCTTCCAGTCAATACTAGGCTATTAGTAGTTAAGTTTTGGGCAAGTCAAAGTTATACTTGGGTTTTTGACTGTGTTGGGGTTGGGAGGGGGGGGTCGGTGCTCCTAATACCCACATTTTCAAGAGTCAACTGTATGTGCATTTACTTACTTAAATATAGCAATCCTAATATTAGTATCTCTATTTTGTAGCTGACAAAACTGAGTCACAAAAAGACTGAGTTACTCACCCATAGCTAGTAAAGTAAGTGTTGGGGCTAAATTTGAAACCAAGCAGAATTGCTCTAGAGCAGTATTTCTTAATCTTTCTTTCACTATTGTCCTTCTTCCAGGTAGGTCTTTAGACTTGTTTTTTTTCCTAATCATCATCCTCCAACGGAATTTCAATACCACAGCTATACTGTATATCTGTTTACACACTTGGCACTTTAATATGCAAACCTCCACCCTCTCAACAATTTTGGCCCCTTAAGGAACGATATTGTTCCTGTTCATAATTTGTGCTCTTGTGCCTGCATTTTTTAAAACTATGGTAAAATGTTCATTAAAATTTTCCCATCTTAACATTTTTGAGGGTACATATTATTCCAGTGCCTGCACTTTTAAAGCCAATCTTCTATGCATTTTGCTACAAATTGCACAGAAGGAGACACAAGTTAATATTTCCATTTTAAAGTGTTTGCTCTTATATAGGGAGCATATCTGTTTCATCCTTTACTATATCTGCCTCAGAATGATGCCTTGGCAAGTCAGTTATGAGAGTTCATAGGAGGCCAGCTACTCCTGCCCTTTAAAACCCCTTAGTTACAAATACTGCTACATAATTGGCCTACATAGTCTTTTAGTGAATATTCTGCAATTCTCCTGTTCTCAGGTCCGTCAGATATTGCCACATTGCTTCCTTTTTCCTCTTGCAGGGATGCCAACACCAACTGGGTCTAGAGGCTATTGGTAGTTTGTCCCTACCTACTTGTATTTGAGGGTTCACAAGGATATATTACATGGTTTTATCATAAATGTTCTATGGATTTCAAACATTGCTATCTCGTTGTTCCTTTTTTTTTTTTTTTTAAAGATTTTATTTATTTGTCAGAGAGAGAGATAGCACAAGCAGGGTGAGCAGCAGGCAGAAGGAGAAGCAGGCTCCTCACTGAGCAAGGAGCCTGATGTGGGACTTGATTCCAGGACCCTGACCTAAGCCAAAGGCAGACACTTAACCAACTGAGCTACACAGGCTTCCCTAGTTGTTCTGTTTTTATGCGAGGATTCAAAGAGACCAAAAATGATGCTGTTGTCTTTACCACCACCATCTTCCCACAACTTACTTCTTCCAATCTCTTCCTCCCAGGACTAGCTTTTGAATCATGGTGACTTAGGTTTACCATCTTTTAAATACTGCTTAAGAGAAGAGCTGCTAACCCTTTATTATTTATTATTTGCTCTCTTTGTTGTGTTGGTCGTTGTTAACTACAAGAATTAAAGATTTTTGAAAGACACCATTTTGATAAGCCAAGTTTTAAACCTATCCTTTTAAACCTACCATATGACTGCCTTAAAGAGATTACTTTTGTTCTTCAATAAAAAAAATTCCTCAGGATGGTGAGAAGCCAAGACAGCTTTACCAAACCAAATTCTGCACCAAAGAGTACAGAACAAAAATATTAATGAACAAATTATATGTTATCAAGTCAATCCAAATAACAATCATATTTTTTCACTTTGGAGATAATAGTGACTGATACATGGCAGGCACTCAGACTTTTGTTGAATGAATGACCCAGGAAAAGCCAAAGTGTCTCCATTCCTGAAATGTACTAGACAACCTCCATTGGTTGTCTCCATTCCTGAAATGTACTAGACATCTTTTTTTAACCTTTTCTCCGGAAAGAACTATCTTCCTAAATCTGACTCAACCCATGTTTCAAATAAGTGAAAAATAAACTACTGTTTTGGAATTTTTTGTAAGTTTTTCTTCATTTACCAAATCTGACAGGAATTCAACAACAAAGTAACCCTTCTGGAAGTTTCACCCTATCTTCAAGCTTATTGTACTTTTTAAAAAAAAGATTAAACCCTAATTTAATAAACAGCATGATGGTGTTGGCTGGATTATTTCCCCTCACTACTAATAAAACGTTACCCATCAAAACTGATTCATTAGCTACACAAACATCAAAACTGATTTTCCTGTAAGATATAAAATGGACAAGAGATCTACCAAAATCATTAAATGTGACAAACACTAACGTATCACCCGAAGTCTAGTTTACCTAATAGATAACTGCTTACTATTTCTCTCCACAGTTCCTATACATAAACATTTTTGGAATCCACACAAAACCCTTGCACTGGGATATTATTACATACCGGATTACAAGCCAGATATTATTATTACTAGTATTATGCTCTAACAATTTCTCTTTCTCTCCCTCTTTGCCACACACACTCGCACACTGAAGTCTCCCAAATAACTGCCCCTGCCCGTCCAAGTGTATTATTGTTTCTCCTGGAACGCGGTATTCGTACGACCTTTGAGATAATCGAAAAAGAGTAACGAAAGGCATCATCAGCTACGTCAAGAAGTCTAGGCGTTGGGGGTGGGCTGGGATGCAGGTCCGGATAAGGGAAAGTAAACAAGGTGACTCAACCGCGGAGGCACTGATTATATTGTTCGTACGTGGGTCTGTTGCTTTCCGGGGGGGGAGGGGGACTTCGAATACCTGCTCCGGCTCCGCTGCCTCTATAAGGGAACACGCAGCTCCCCGGGCAGGAAAGGAAAGAACTCACTAAAATGCTCCTGCCCTGGACTTAATTTCCGAATCGCGGAAGGCCCTACCCCACAGCAGAGCTGTCAGAACTGCCGCGATGCCCACGGCTCTGCCCACAGAAATGAAACCCACATCTTCGCCCCCATTCTGATAGTCCGGGTATCTTCAAACCTTCTCCTCCCTTCCCTTCACCGATCATGGGGCAGATGACGAGCAGAAAGAGGAGGCTGGGGAGCCCTGTCCCAGGATGAGGGAGGGCCGCGGGGCCCGAGTTCTCGGCCTCCTAAGCCGCTGCCTCCTAGCTCACCCACCTGATGCTCTTTCACCACTTCACTGAGGCAGGGATACCGCTCCGAGATCCATCGGTAAAATTTGGGGACTCCCATTTCGACCGTCAACGCTAATTCCAGTCAGGGCCAAACCGAAACCAAACGCCCCGCGGGGGCCTAAGCCGCTGCCTCCGAGCCGTCGCTCCGCGGATGACAACACACCGCCCGCCCGACCATAGAGAGCAATCGCCAGGCCTAGAGCGGCCGATTAGAGGCCGCTTCCCCGGGGCGGGGCTCTAATCCCGGTTCTCTCTCACGGCCGAGCTCAATGGTGGCTGCGCTTAAGAGCGCGGCGGCGTGTGGGTGCGTTATATTTATATATATATAAATATATATATATTCTGGCAATGTCGGTTGACCGAGCTGTGCTTTGTAAGTAGACGTGGGAATGGTGTGAAAACCTCACGGGCCTGCTGGAAGAGTTTTGAAACAGAATATTTGTCCTGACTGCTGCTGTGTCCTGGCATCACTAATCTCAGTATTTTTCAACACAGATTTGGAAAATCTGGTTATTTCTTTGGTTTAGTTTATTTTGTTTGGGGGAAGGGGAAGTTTTTTTTTCTGAGGAATATAACCCTATATCAAAACTTCTTTTAAAAACGTTTTTCCGCAAATTATTTGTTGGAAAAAATGTCTAATTTCCTTCCACCCCACCCAGCTTCCTCCTCAAGTCAACATTAGGCGCCCCTCGGAACTACGGTATACTTTCACATTCATGTCTCTTGGTTTTCATGTTTTTCTCCCATCACACTCTAAGCCCATACAGAAAAGCACAATATCAAGCGAACTTAAGCGAAATTCTGTTATAATTTTTCCATTTATTTGAATAACCTCATTATTTTGTAAATATTGTGAATTATTTTACATCAGCAAGAAAATTTACAAAAAATGGGACATTAAAATCTTTAATTTCAAAATCTTGTGAAATTTTAAGTGTCTTAGTTCTAAGACTACTAGATTCTGTTTTCTGGTAAACTGTCCATATGACAGGATCTTTAAAATTATTTAGTTTTCATATTCATGCCTCTTGGTTTGTATTTTTTCTATTACATTTTCAACCATACAAAAGTTTTATTAAGTGAACTTTATGTGTGCATTATGTTTATGTCTGTTTTATTAGACTAGACTGTCAGTTCCTAGAGGGCAGGGAAGGTAGCTCTGTGCAGGAATCTAGCATAGTGCTGTGCCTATAGCATTTATTCAATGTAATTTTCTGTTCAAATGAATCCTTTTGCTAGCTAGTACTTAAAAGAAAACTCATAAAAGTTATAAAATGAAATTAGGCTGGCTTATTTCTTGTAAATACATCTTTCTAGAATAGAAAAACGTAAGATGTTCCATTTCTCCAGTTATAATGAACAATATATATTAAGAAAGTAGTTTAGGGGTGCCTGAGTGGCTCAGGTGGTAAAGCATCTGCCTTCAGCTCATGATCCTGGAATCCCTGGATGGAGTCCCAAGTTCAGCTCCCTGCTCTGTGGGGAGTCTGCTTCTCCCTCTCCCTCTGCCCCCTCTACTTGTGCTCTCTCAAATAAATAAATAAATCTAAAAAAAAAAAAAAGGCAGTTTATTTCTTAACAACATATATTATTTTAAATATTATTAACAATAAGGTAGTTAATACCAGTTGCTCCAAGAACATAAACTTATGCTGTACTTTGGAAATGAATAAACAATCACAGGTAATACCAAATGCACTAATTTTAGATTATTTGCATATTCTTTGAAGTAATTTCATTTCACATATATGGGGTCCAGCCAAGGTACATTTGGCACAGTAAGTTTTCATCAGTAGCTTCTTGTATAAGGTAATGCACATGTCCTTCAATAGATAATGGCAGCCCTGTCACTCTGTTTCGGGTCTTGATTACACCTTGCAGGCGCTGCTCGATGTCAAGAACATGGGTCTTGGCCTAATAAGAAGAAATTGAAAATCATAAGTGCTAAGAGCCTAATAACACCTGAATGTTGATAATTTGAAATTACTACTTTCTGGGTGTTTGACAAATGTTTATGTCATTTTGTGAATCATTACCCCCTTTTTAGGAGCAAAAACAGGCAAAAGAGAGAAGAAATGAAACAAATGCAACTTGAGATACTGATTTTGAGGCTTGCAATGTTGATTTAGCATTAACTGCATGGACATTTTTCTGGACTATGTGAAATACCTGGGAATCTCTTCCACACTACAATTACTAGAAAAATAATAATTTTAAAAATTTACCCCAAAATGTTAGGACTAAAACATTTGAATGAATATTCTAATAATAGCAACAATACTCTAAATGCCTAATATTTAGATTATGTTACTAAGTGCAAATGGAGTTCTAAGCTACTTGGAATGGTACACATTTCTCTCAGTAAGAAAGCTCATCAAAATGCAAAAATGAGAATATTAGAAAAACAATCCTCAATCTATTCTCACTTAATAAAAATGATTTATCTGCAAACGTTGAGACTTCAACCAACGTTAGTAAGGAGTGAATTGCCATATATTAAAGTTGAGACCTGCTTCTTTGTAAGTTCAGGCAATCTATGTGCAAGCTTTTCCCACTGTATCTCATAATTCTAAACCGTCTGAAGTTAAACAAATGTGTCTTGAACTTTATTACACAAATTATAATAATGTTAACATTAGTAATGACAATAAAGAAAACTTATTGGCACCTTCATACTAAAGAACTACATTTCAGGGGTACCTGGGTGGCTCCACTGGTTAAGCGTTCAACTACTGACTTTGGCTCAGGTCATGATCTCAAGGTTGTGAGATCTGAGTCGCATGTCAGGCTCAGTGCTGGGCACGGAGCTTGCTTAAGATTCTCTGTTTCCCTCTTTCTCTGCCCCTTCCCCTCCCTTTCTCTCTTAAAAAAAATAGTAATAATAATAAAATAAAGAACTAGATTTTCAGAGTATTCAATGGCCAGTCACTGACAGTATTTTGAGTCAATGCTCATTGATAGAGACATACTGTGTGTGTCACCTCATATCAAGCTACACCTTCTACTAACCTTTTCATTGACAACCTCCCCAGTTTCATTCAGTGGTGCTTTGGAATGTCCTTTCACTGGTTTACTCCATTCCACAAGAGGATCATGCAGAAAAGTTTTTAAGACACTAAAATGTAAATAAATATAATACAATGTTATCTTTGTAAAAAGAAGTGTCACTACTAGTCAACATTTATGTGAAAAATAAGTATGAGAAGCTAATGGTAATATTCTTATAACACACATTAGTACTGCATCATTAAGATGTGAACTTACTGTTTTGGACTGAGGGGTTGAAAGGAAAGTGAGGAAAGGGGAAGATAGAGGGGGATCTGAGGTGTTCTTGGAGAGTAGAGCAAGGTGAGCTCTGTGTACCATTTCTAAATGCATCTTGAACACTTCATATAAACTACCTATGGAAAAACCCACTCAGATTTCTTGTAGGCACCTCAAATTCAGTATTTCCAAAACAAAACTCATTACCCTTTCCCAAACTATTTCACCAGTATTCCCCAAATCAGTAAAGAATGACATTATTCACTCATTTGTCCTAAACAAGTCTAGGAATCACCCTTGGCTCTCCTTCCTTATAACACTCAATTCTACCTCCTAAATTCCTTTAGAATCTATTTACCTTCATTTCTACTGTCACTCCCTCATCCAATGCACCATCATTTTTTTATGAGTTACTCAAATAGTCCACTAACTAGTTTTCTGGACTCTAGCCCAGACTGCAACTGTAATTTTTCTACAGGGTAAAATCTGATTACTTCATTTTTTTATTTTTTAAAATTTCTTCTTACCCCAACCCCCAATGACTTCTGGTTGTTTTCAGGACAAGATATAAACATGTAAACATGTAAACCCCATGTGGACTTTTCATAATCTAGCCCTGCCCATCTGTGTGATCATCACATCGCCATCTATGTGAAGTGTATGCTCTAGAAAACAGAATTACATTTTTTAGGCAGTCCACGCTTTTACTTGTCTTGATAGTCTATCACTCAGAACACTCGCTTCCCCTTTGTGTGGTCAATTCCATTTATCATTAAGGTTTCAGCTACTTCCTCCAGAAATTATTTCCTGACTTCCCCAGATTGGAAGGGGCTCTTAGTGTTTCACAAGATGCTGTACATAACATTCCTTTGCTCTGCAGGGAGTCTGCTTCTCCCTCTCCCTCTGCCCCCTCTACTTGTGCTCTCTCAAATAAATAAATAAATCTTTAAAAAAAAAGACAGTTTATTTCTTAACAAAAACATGTATTATTTTAAATATTATTAACAATAAGGTAGTTAATACCAGTTGCTCCAAGAACATAAACACAATGTTCCCATGACTTATTTCATAGCTGCAAGTTTGTACCTTCATCCATTTTGCCCATCCCCCACCCCCAACCTCTGGCCACCACCAATCTGTTTTCTGTATCTATGAGCTCAGATTTTATTTATTTTTTTATTTGTTTTTATTTTAATTCCAGTTACTTAACATAGTGTTATATTAATTTCAGGTGTACAGTATAGTGACTCAGCAGTTCCAATCATCACCCTGTGCACATCATGACAAGTGTACTCCTTAATTTCCATCACCTATTTAACCCATCCCCCCACTCTCCCCTTTAGTAACCATCAGACTGCTCTCTATAATAAGAGTCTGTTTCTTGCTTTGTCTCTCTCTCTCTCTTATTTTTTCCCTGTCTGATTTGTTTCTTAAATTCTACATATGAGTGAAGTCATGGTATTTTTCTTTCTCTGATTGACTTACTTCACTCAGCATTATATTCTCTAGCTCCAACCATGTCATTGCAAATGGCAAAATTTCATTTTTATGGCTAAATAATATTCTATTGTATACATATACCACATCTTCTTTATCCATTCATCAATTGATGGACACCTGGACTTCTTCCATATCTTGGCTATTGTAAATAATGCTGCTATAAAATCAGAATGCATGTATCCCTTTGGATTAGTGGGGTTTTCTTATTCTTTTGGTAAATACCCAGTAATTTGATTGCCAGATCCTAAGGTAGTTCTATTTTTTTAAGACTCCACATATAAGTGATCTCACATATTTGTCTTTCTCTGTATGACTTATTTCATTTAAGCATAAATGCCCTCAAGGTCTATCTATGTGGTTGCAAGTGGCAAAATTTCCTTCTTTTTTATGGCTGAATAGTATTCCTGTGTGTGTGTGTGTGTACACAATTTTTTTTACCCATTCATCCATCAATGGACACTCAGGTTGATTCTTGGCTATTATAAACAATGCTGCAATGAACTGTAAGTTACACCTTAATAAAGCTATTATTTAGGGCGCCGGGGTGGCTCAGTTGTTAAGCATCTGCCTCTGGCTCAGGCCATGATCCCAGGGTCCTTGGAATGAGCCCCACCCGCATCGGGCTCCCTGCTCCCTGGGAAGCCTGCTTCTCCCTCTCCCACTCCCCCTACTTGTGTTCCCTCTCTCACTATCTCTCTGTCAAATAAATAAATAAATAAAATCTTTAAAAAAAAAAAAGCTATTATTTAAAAAAAAATCTACTTCAACCAATGCAAAGTGGCTTCTAGTATAAAAAAACATTTAGGAACCAATAATTACATTCAAGATTACTGTTAAATGTTTAAAAACACACGTAATTACCTCATTAAAGGCTCTCTCTGATCTCGCATCAGCCTCATTGTAACTTCACAAGCCCTTCGAAAAAGACCTTCTGTTCCCATAGGACCCATTCCATTAACCATATTATGAGTCAGTCGAAATGGAACAATTTCTGGAACTTCAAAGGTTTCTCCCTTAAAACAATGCATTTCATTAAAAAGTAACAATGTTAAAATTTTAAATCTTTATGCAAAAAAGTTAGAACTTCATGTCTAGATGCTAAGCAAAGTGCAAAGTACTGTCAAAATATTTATATTTTTAACTATATTAAAGGCCTCTGTCACGAAGGAGCCATGTAACTCTATCTTTGATCTAGAGGATGGATGATCACCTGTCACTGAATTAGTATAGTGAATATTACTATAGAGAAATTTTTATTTCTTTCAACATTTAGCATCATATTAACTTTCTTATTGTTCTTCTTGAATAATATAAAATAAAACCAAATATTCTTATATTTTTCTTTTTAAGACTTTCACTTTAAAGCAGGAAAGGAAGAGAAACAGCCAAATGTTAGATGCTCATATCCCTCAGACAGAATATATAACATACAATATAATGAAGTCCAGTTCATTTACTTTCTGCCATTCTCAACATGCCTCCCATATGGCCTTTTTATCCCCAAACTTACTGAGTTGCCCTAAATTCCTTTCTTGTATGTTTTAACATATCCTAGTGGTTTAACTCTGATTTGATCTCATGCGTATCTATGACCTTTTTTGGTTTCCTGTGACAGCAAAAGGCAATCCATACAAAATGGGAATGAAGAAAATTGGGGGTTAACCTACCAATCTGCCTTCTAGCACCATTAACATTGGAAAATTTGAAGGGGCTTTAGGGAGAGTCCAACCACCTTAATTTATTCCCAGGCCCCCCTCTGGACCTACAGAATCTCCTGGGATGTCTGCTAGATATCTGCATATTTTGCTTAAATTCTTGGATGATTCTGATAATGCTGCCAGGTTTGGAAACCCTCACATTAAACTGTTATGACTCTCTAAAACCAAGTCTCAGTAAAATGACCTGATCTGCCCATGTTCACATAATTAAGAACTGAGTCAGAACTTGAACCTTTGTATTTCAAGTTCAGTGCTGATTTTACTGTATCACTATTCTGAGTTCTCTTCATCTTAAGTTGCTTTACTGAGGACTCAGGGATTCACCAATCAAAACCAGTCAACAAACTCTCAGTGTGACTCAACTGTGACTATAACTGCCACCAATGGGTATGTCTAAGAAAAACAGTTGTTGAACAAAGGAAATTGGGAGAAAACATACAATTATTAGAGTAAGTCACATCACCTACCTTATTGAAGAGACAGTTGAAATCTACATGTACACATTCACCAGTCAGAGAATCAAAGAGAATGTTTTCACCATGACGGTCTCCAAGCCCCAGGATATAACCAACCATTGACATAACTGCAGTGGAACGGCAGTATGCTGATCTGCTACTGTACCTAAAGAAAAGCACAGTGCTTATCCAATATCTTTATGCCACATGAGGCAACATAAATCTAAAATATTTTTTAAAACATTAACCATAATAATGTATTATCTTCTTGGTAACTTACCATGATGTAGGATCAGGGAATGTCCTCAGAAACCACTCATGAAAAACAGGAGGATGCCTGGGTAGGAGAAATTCTCGGAATACTTTGAGTTTTTCAGACAAAGCTGCAGCTTTTGGTAGCATACACTGGCGAAGTTCTTTTCCTGTCATATAAACTCCTGCAAGGTAGAGTGGTTTCCATTATCACAAGCCAAAGAAGAAAATGGGCAACTTTAAAAAAAAATCTATTTTTATTCAAATTGTTAAACAAAAAAGCAAGAACAAACAAAAATTGCAATTATGCATAGGTAAACTTATTATAATAAAATAACTCATTATGTTTCCCTCTACTTATCTGAAGTAAAGCCACTTGTTGATGAAAATGTCAACTAAAACTAATGTTGTAGAATCACCTAATTTCAGAAAATATCACTCAGAATAAATCCAATGTAAAGAGCACCCTTGGAATTATAAAAATGCTGTACCCCTCACTAAAATTATAGTGATTTCTCTGTTCCTCAGCATGTAGTATAGATCCAGACAGAATTATTATTCAAAAACCTACAATGGTGCTCTGAAATAATTAACTCTGTATGACTGCTAGCCTATAAGCTTCATTGTACACCTGGTTCTTGAGCTAATCTTATACAATGGAAATCACCTGGAGAAACAGAACTTTTTCTTCTGATACACTGGTTAGCCTGTATAATGACTCCAGTCTATTAAGTACCTTTTAGGCCCACCTTGGTTATACTCGAATCATGGCCAAAAGTTTTATGGACAAGTTTGAGATTTGAGGGTTTTTTTGTTTTTGTTTTCATTTTTTTTAAAAAATTTATTTATTTGATAGAGAGATAGAGAGAGAGAGCAAAAGTAGGCAGAGCGGCAGGCAGAAGGAGAGGGAGAAGCAGGCTCTCACTGAGCAGGGAGCCCGATGTGGGGCTCCATCCCAGGACCTGAGTCGAAGACAGCCACTTAACCGACTGAGCCACCCCGCTGCGCCGAGATTTGAGGTTTTTAGATTCAAATGTTACAGTTCCCGTGTGTTTATGATATCAAAAAAATTTTTTTTACTGTTTTTAAAAACCCAAAAGCAATAATTAAATCACACATAATATTTTATCTTTCTAATAATATATCAATAGCAAGTTCCTTGCAATAAGAGTCCAATCTTTGAGTTTCAGCTCTGCAACTTATCAGCTTTGTGAACTTGGGTAAGTTACTTAACCTCTGGCACTGTATATAAAATAGGGATATTCAGACTTATTAACAATAAAAAATAAAGTATATAACATACTTAGCACAATAATACAGTAATTTATCAGTATCACTTATTGTTATGGGTTAAACTGTACCCTCAAAAAAATGTGTTTAAGACCTAACCCCTAGGACCTGTGAATGTGACCTTGAAAGAGGGTTGTTGCCCATGTAATCAGGTTAAGATGAAGTCATTAGGGTGGGCCCTTATTAGACTATGACTAATATATAAACTGTTATATAGGAAGAGAAAACAGAGACATACAGACTTAGAACACTATGTGATGATAGGAAAGAGAGTGAAATGATCCAACTATAAAACTAAGGCACATCAAAGATTGCTGGAAACAGCAGAAGCTGACAGAAAGGCCTGGAAGAGATTCTCCCCTAGAGCTATCAGAGATCTGGCCTTACTGACAGCAAGATTTTGGATTCATAACCTACCAAACTGTGAGAGAATACATTTCTTTTGTTTGTAGGACTTTGTTACAACAGCCCTAGGGAAATGAATACACCTATTTTCTACCTTATTCTGATAACTTCATCCATTTACTTATAATGTACTGCATCATATGCAATAAAAATTTTATTTCGAAATATTCTAGACTTACAAAAAATTGCATAGTGATACAAAGAATACCCATATATTCTTCACCCAGCTATTCTTAATATTCACATCTTTTATAATAATAGCACAATTACCTAAATTGGGAAATTGATAGTTACAATGTTATTGACTAACCTTCAGATCTTATTCAAATTTCACCAACTGTCCCATTGTTTTTTTTTCTGGACCAGGACCAAGTCAGGAGCCCATATTACAATCAGCTGTCATGTCTCCTTAATGTCCTCAAATCTGGGAAATTTCTTTGTCTTTCCTTACCTTGACATTTTTAAAGAGTTCTAACGACTTATATTTTTGTTTCTCCACTGTAAAGGTACTGTTTTTTTCCCTTTATAATAAGTATGCTGTGGGGAGATACTCTGAGACCCAACAAATAACCTGTTTCTCATCACACTTTTGCTCATTCATTTTAGGATCCATTGATATTCATTGCCTGCAATAATTATTACTGTGGTACTCGCTAATTGGTTATTTTCTATTTCTATCATTTTCTCTACATTTATTCACTGTAATTCTATTGTAAGGAAGAACTATTCCTACTTCCCTACTTAATTATTTATTTATATCAGTGTGGATTCATGTCTATTTATTTATTTAAAAGATTTATTTATTTATTTATTTATTTGACAGACAGAGATCACAAGCAGGCAGAGAGGCAGGCAGAGAGAGAGGAAGGGAAGCAGGCTTCCTGCTAAGCAGAGCCCGATGCGGGGCTTGATCCCAGAACCCAGAGATCATGACCTGAGCTGAAGGCAGAGGCTTTAACCCACTGAGCCACCCAGGTGCCCCAACATGTCTATTTATTTTATTCCATGAGTTAATCTAATACTATATCATTATTTTGTTGTACAAATTATCCCAGATTTGTCCAGGTGGAGACTCTAACTCCAATCTAATACTTGTGGCTCTATTCTAGCCTTCCCTTCCCTTTTCTTTCTCTCACAGTGAAAAAGCTAGCTCTCATTTTCCATAACATATTTATTTATTTGCTAAAGTTGAGTATACACATAAAGTAGTTTCAGAATTGCTAACCAATACCTTTGTGAAAAAACAAATTTTAGTATACATTCTTATAAACTACATCAAATTCATACATTCTTATAAGCTACATCAAATTCTTTTGGAATAATGATATAATTAGGATAAGAAAGGGAATAAAACACTAGGAAGAAAAACACATAAGTACTTCTATATATTGAACCTCATTTGACCTAGAAATTCTACTATGGCTTATATAAGAAAAGGTATATTAACATCTTAATAATTATGAATATTGTCAGATTTTATAGTCATATATTTATATTTTAAGAATTAATTTTAGTACCCTTTTCCTTATATAGTTTGGTCAGAATAGGTCTCAAGCCAGCAGTGTTGTTAACCCATTCAATAATCCCACATTCATCATTCAGGGGAATTACTGCATATGTTCGAATATGAAGTTCTCTTCTACGAGATTCTGCATCTTTTCTTAAGCACTATTAAAAAAAAACACACATAAACTTAAAAATTCAGAATTTCCAAATGTCACGTCAAATATATCTAAATATTATTCATTTCATAGCAAAAGAAACTCAGTTAAAGTTTACTATGTGGTACAGACAAATAATTCTTCAGAATGATAGGAAAGGAAGCTACTGGGATAGTATCTATAGTCTTTTCCAAATCATTAAAGATGTGTCAAGGAAGTCGCTCTTTTTGATTATTTACTGTTAATGTGACAATATTGTGTTCAAAATATTATACTTGTATATTTAACAAGAACAAAATGTTCTTTTATTTTTTATTGCTTTATAGATATTACTGAAATATTAAGTCCTTGGGCACAAAGACTGCTGTTTAATTTTGATTATTTAAACAAAAGTATGAGTTTTGTAATAACCTCAAAATGTCATTTTATTCTTGTAATTTAATATTATGGCTTCATTTGAAAAACTGTCTCCTAGTAGAAGAAACCTTTTTACATCTCATTGGATTAATTCTGAATTATTCTAGGTAAAGATGAACTGTACTTTGTATAATTCTGAAACTGTATGAAATAAACAAACTAAGCACACAAATATAATTGCAACCTGTCCAACTGAAAAGCAGAATCACTAACCAAAAACATATTTTAAACTTCAGGAAGACTATATAAATGTCAGCCAAACAGTACAGCATTAGAATGACATGTAAAGAGATATTTGCAAACAGCATTATCAGATAAAGGGCTAGTAGCCATAATCTATAAAGAACTTATCAAACTCAACACCCAAAGAACAAATAACCCAAACAAGAAATGGGCAGAAGACATGAACAGACATTTCTGCAAAGAAGACATCCAAATGGCCAACAGACACATGAAAAGTGCTCCACATCACTCGGCATCAGGGAAATACAAATCAAAACCACAGTGAGATACCACGTCACACTGGTCAGAATGGCTCAAACGTCAGAAAATGACAGCTGTCATTTCAAAAGTCAGGAAATGACAGTTGTTGGTAAGGATGTGGAGAAAGGGGAACCCTCCTACACTGTTGGTGGGAATGCAAGCTGGTGTAGCCACTCTGGAAAACAGTATGGAGGTTCCTCAAAAAGTTGAAAACACAGCTACCCTATGATCCAGCAATCGCACTACTGGGTATTTACCCTAAAGATACAAATGTAGTGAAAGGGGCATGTGCACCCGAATGTTTATAGCAGCAATGTCCACAATAGCCAAACTATGGAAAGAACCTGGATGTCCATCAACAGATGAATGGATAAAGAAGATGTGGTGTGTGTGTATATATAGATATATATAAAATGGAATACTGTGCAGCCATCAAAAGAAATGAAATCTTGCCATTTGCAATGATGTGGTTGGAACTAGAGGGTATTATCCTGAGAGAAATAAGTCAATCAGAGAAAGACAATTATCATATGATCTCCCTGATACGAGGAACCTGAGAGGCAATGTGGGGGGTTTGGAGGGTAGGGAAGGAAAAAAATGAAACAAGATAGGATCGGGAGGGAGGGAGACAAACCATAAGAGACTCTTAATCTCACAAAACAAACTGAGGGTTGCTGGAGGGAGAGGGGGTACGGAGAAGGTGGTTGGGTTATGGACATTGGGGAGGGTATGTGCTATGGTGAGTGCTGTGAAGTGTGTAAGCCTGACGATTCACAGACCTGTACCCCTGGGTCAAATAATACATTATATGTTAATAAAAAATATATATATATAAAAAAAAAAGAATGACATGTAAAATCAGTTTGTGGTCTCTTAGACCAAGATAGTCTGTAGTTTTTCACAATCAGGCTATTGTATTTTACCATAGCAATGTGACGGAACAGTAATGAAATAATCAGTGACAAAGCTGATTAAGATAAATTTATAAACTAAAGCCAGGCCAGTTGATACCCCTAACCAGAAAAACACTTAAGGGAGCTTTGGATGAATAAACTAATGGTCAGTGAATTTGGTTACCAATTTACTAAGCATTTTAAATAAAAATAACCCTTCATAGTGCCTTTGAAATGGGTTTTTAACGTGATATTAATTTTTAAATTATTTTTGGTTACACTAAGTATAAACCATAGTTATTCTTTTCTAAAAATTAAGTTATCTGTTGCTGTATCTTTTCTATGTTGAAAGTCCATAACTTTCCCTGCTAATAAAAGAGGTGCCGGTGAAATATGGGGAGAGGATAGAGAGGAGGGACAAGAAGTTTATTAAAAAAATAATTAAATTTCATCTTTCTATTGTATGGTTTAATTTTCACCAATGGAAAAAATAGCTGCTATGCATTTACAAATACCTGGCCACAGAATAATTCAAAATACCTAAGGTCATCCATAAAATTAATAAAATTTCTCATATCATCTCTGAGACAGAAATCAAGCACTTACCAAATGAACCGAAAAAAATACTAATGATCACCTTTAAGTGGTGTGTTGATAAAAAGAGAACCTGGGGCAGCTGTGTGGCTCAGTTGGTTAAGCATCCAACTCTTGATTTCAGCTCAGGTCATAAGCTCAGGGTTATGAGATCAAGCCCTGCATCAGGATTGTGTTCAGCAGGGAGTCTGCTTTAGATTCTCTCTCTCCCTCTCCCTCTGCCCCTCCCACCCCTACATACTCTCTCTCTAAAATAAATAAATAAATCCTTTAAAAACAAAAGAAACTACCCCAAAACCCCAAAATAGAACCCAATATCTTTTGTCTAACACTAAAACAAACAGATCTGATAGAGTCTATTACAGATAATTTAAACATCAAATAGAAAATATTTTCCCTAACATGTGTTACATGTTTTTCTCAATATAATAAAAGTAATGTTATTTTTTTTGAGAATTGCTAACACTGTTTTTATTCTTTTTTTTAAATTACTTTTATTAACATATAATATATTATTTGCCCCAGGGGTACAGGTCTGTGAATCATCAGGCTTACACATTTCCCAGCACTCACCATAGCCCATATCTTCCTCAATGTCCATAATCCAATCACCCTGTCCCTACTCCCCCACCTCCACCCCCAGCAACCTCAGAGTAATGTTATTTTTTAAAGTAAAAAATTACATGAAACCAGCAATTCCATTTCTGGATAAATAGTCAAAACTGAGGAAGGGATTCAAAGAGCTATTTATTATTCACAATAATAAAAGTGCGTCCACCAAAAAGTGGAAGCAACCCAAGTGTCCACTGATAGATGAATGAATAAACAAAATACAGTGGTATATTATTCAGCCTTACTCAGGAAAAAATTCTGACACATAATATAATATTCATGAACCCTGAAGGCAATGCTAAGTGAAATAAGCCAGTAAAAAGGCATAAAAAATATATGATTCGACTTCTACAAGGTATCTAGATTAGTCAAATTCATGAAAGAGAAAGTAGAACGGTGGTTACCAGAGGCTGAGGAGGAAGGGAATGAGAAGTTATTGTTTATTGACTAGGGAGTTTCAGTTTGGGAAGATGAAAAATGTTCTGCAGAGGGATGGTGGTGATAGTTGCACAAAAATGTGTATGTACTTAATGTCACTGAACCCCCCAAAAATTTAAAACAAAAAAGGCAGTACATTTCATTCTCTTTTTAACAATGATCTATCTGCATTATGAAAAGCTCTTATCACATGATAGTAGAGTAATTCTAAAATTAAAGCAAACTATCTCTAAACCTTATTAATCAAGGAATTGAATTCCATTAGTCTACAATCCTTTCTCAGGTCATCTTTTGGTTTACACATCATGATGTAGAACTTTCCATCTGATCCTTTCAAAGAGATCTTCTTTGGTTTCTGAAGAGAAGCAAGAATTTCCACCTAAAAGATAATGAGATATATATAAGTTAAGGTCAAGATTCTTTGTTTAAATTTTTATATGTAAATATTGTGTTACCTAACAAAAAGAATATAATAACCTATATTGTATAATAAGTTTATTATTTTAATAATTTATTTTATCATAATCACTGATGGTCTATGAAAAGAATGCCCATGAATAGAGACCCACTGTCACCCATTAGGAATGATTAAGTAAAAGGATTACTTAATTAGCAATGTAAGTACTTACACATCCAAATTTAGGCAGCCTCTTCAGGACAGCCACAATATTTAAAAGATTTATTTGAGAGAGAGTGAGCATATGGGAGCCTATGCGAGCAGCAAGGAGGGGCAAAGGGAAGGGGAGGAGCTGACTTCCCACTGAGCAGGAGCCTGATAAAGGTCTGGATCCCAGGACCACAGGATCATGACCTGAGCCAAAGGAAGCCCCTCAACTGACTGAACCACCCAGGTGCCCCTAAAAGATTTTTGGAACCTGTCTTGAGAGCCGGAGACACTGTTTTTAAGTCTTTAATGGTAAGAAATGATTAACAATTTAATGTAACTTGATTTTTGAAAAAAGAAACTCTTTCAGCCTGGGTGGCTCAGTGGGTTAAGCCTCTGCCTTCAGCTCAGGTCATGATCTCAGGGTCCTAGGATCAAGCCCCACATCTGGCTCTCTGCTCTGCAGGGAGCCTGCTTCCTCCTCTCTCTCTGCCTACTTGTGACGTCTGTGTGTCAAATAAATAAATAAAATCTTAAAAAGAAAAAAAAAAGAAAAAAAAATTCTTCCAAAATCAAGTCCACCTAATGAGGTGAGTTAATAAACTTAATACTATTAACTTAAAAATAAGCATGACTGTAAGTAAGAACTATTTCATTCTGTGGTGTAGTACCTGGCACTGAAGCAATTAAAATGTTTTAATACATAGAATTACTGGAACAGTTTTCAAAAGCATTTACTTAGAAATGCTCTAGTACCACTTTTCTAAAATAGTTACATATTCATAGTCACGTTATACTTAAAAAAAAAAAATCAAGCTCTTCTTAGCTGAACTTTACTTCCTCCTGAAGTATAAACAAAGTATTTTGTTCTCCATTTTCAGGATGAAAGGAAGCATGGAAAAATCAAATTACGAAAAATAGAAATCATACTAAAACAATATAAGCATCTAAAAAAATCACAATACTCAGTTTAACATGGGTTTTTTTTTTTTAAAAGACACTGTCCTAGAGGTTGTACAAGATTAAAAGGAGAATAAACATGAACACTGTGTATCTTACAATACACTGGAGAAGATAAGTGTATATAGTTGAAAAGTTGACAGTACAAAGGTAGTAACTGATTAGAAACAGACACATAATGTTTGCAATATGTACCAGAGAAGCTTAGGAAAGAAAAGGTGATCACTGGAAGACAAAGAAAGCTAAAAATGGTGAAAGAACCATCTCTCTATTATGCTATTTAAGATGCATGGCTCTCATTCATCATATTACACATTGGAAAAGTATCAATTTTCTCCATATGGATATTTTTATAGGTCACAGATATTGAGAACATGGGATTTTTAACATTCAATTTTATCCCATCAGTATAAGAGAGTTGTACTTTTCTGTATTTCTAGTAGTTTTTTTTCTTTGCAAATAAAATGCACTTAGGGGGCGCCTGGGTGACTCAGTTGGTTAAATGACTGCCTTCAGCTCAGGTCATGATCACGGAGTCCCAGGATGGAGTCCTGCATCAGACTCCCTGCTCAGTGGGGAGTGGTTCTCCCTCTGATCCTCTCATGCTCGCTCTCTCTCTCTCTCTCTCAAATAAATAAGATCTTTAAAAAAGAAAACAAAAACAAAAACAAAAAAATGCACTTAGTCTCCGAGAAAAACACTTTAAAAAAAAAACCCAATTTGAAGTTTTTAACTTAACTAAATTTAAAAATCATAGTTACAGTTACATAACATTGAAGTTTACCATATCATCAAAGCTTGCGATATAGGCCCAGTGCCCAGGAAATGGCTCATGGTTAGCATGGGCACCCAGAATTGAGGGAAGAGTAGGTATCATGACTGATTGTAAAGGAATGAGGATTTCACTAAATGTTGGTTCTTCTACCAGCTTTTTAAGCATTTTAAAATGAGTGCTCATGCTTAATGTGGAATTACTTCCATCCACCTGGGGAAAGAAAATAGTACATTTTAATTTTCATGGGTTTGCCTTGAATTATAGAACACTTATTCTCAACCAAAACAAAGTTTTTACTTTTACAGTATTTTAGTTACAATGGTTAAGCAGTCAGCAGTTTTCTAAGAGTTTGTTATATATCTCATTTATCCTCTGCACTCTTTTGCCTTATCAATAGTAGTACCTATACCAGTGGACTGTTTAATGACTAATGGAGACAATAAAGGCCTACAATCTATTTATCAGACATTCCAAAATCCAAAGAACTGCGGAAATCAAGCCTTTTTTTTTTTTTTTTTACCAAATCTCCTTAGGCAGCAAAATGATACCTGAACTTCTTACTTAGAGTAAAGATTAATACGTTTCACTGCAGAAAGTTATGTAACTGATTATGGGATACTCTATCAGACTACTCTCAGTAGGGACACTGAATATTGAGTACATATACTATTATATTACCTTGAAAAATCTGAAAAATTCTGAATTCCTAAATGCAGCCTAGCTGGCCACAAAAATTTCAGATAGAGAACTGAAAACTTGTACATGTAAAGCACTTAAAAAAGTGCCCGTGTTTAATAAATATTGGCCATTATCATAACGTTTGTTACTCAAATAGGACTAAAATAGATAACAAAAGCAGTTTACTCTTTCAAGGTGTTTACTGATAAAGGGAAGGTAAAAAAGAGAATAGTCTGTTTTTTCTCACCTATAAACAGCTAATAGACTGAATATTTGTAAAGTGAAATCTAGCTATTTAACTGTAAAGACTCTCTTTCCCCTTCCTCCTAACTATCCTTATTCCTTACTTTTACTTTTTCTATACATATGTTTAGGGTTTTTTCCCTTCCACTTCCTTGAGTAAAAGAGTGTTACCCCTGTAAGCATGTTGTTCATACTCTAGACACAAGTATACTGAAAAAAGTAGTTATTAAACTAGATAATAACCATCTCCTTAGCTCCCTATAACACTACCAGCACCTCAATGCAGGAGAGCATGTCTTCTTTATTTTCGTTTCACTTAGCATTAGTGCTGCCAAGAGGCAATGAAATAAATATGTATTGGCAGAATGAAATGAAATGAAATGAAAACCAAACTCCAATCATCTTTCCTCTCATATATGTAGGTTAATGTAATAAATTCTGAAAATTTAAAGATATGACACAAAACAATAATAGAAATGACTGAGTATTTTACATACTTATATTTTTATGACTTGTATCATACCCCTCTATTTCAATTATTTGTAATTAATATGGATAATTTACCCTCACAATCTACACTAAGAAGAGCTTTAGAAATTTTAAAGGCCATTTTATTAAGGTAAATTGCATATTTTTAAGTATACAATTTAATGCATTTTTATGTATGTGTATACCTACTTATGTTAGAATTGTAACTTAATTGAATCAAATGAAAGAAAACCAGCTAAAATCATAGAGAAGTTTTTTTATAATGATCCAATACTGGTCTGTAAGTGGGAAGATTTATGATCATACCGGTTTATTGCATAATTCCAGAAGCTTGTCTGTTAGGCGAGTTGCATCTCCAATAAATTTTTCTAAGGATTTTTTCATATGAATAGCTTTATTTAGGATTTCCTTGCATCTGTTCACACGCATGGGATAAGAAGACTGTCATAAAAGAATTAAATATAGTTTTATATGAGATTTAAAAACAAAACAAAACAGAATTTTGACAGATACAAATCAATTTAAAAAGTATTCATGATGAAAATTTATACTGATCAAATTTCCTGGAAATCAATTTGGCAATGCTATCAACAACCACAAAAATCCTGTTATCCTATGACTTCATGAGTTCTCTTCTTAGACTCTATCTTGGTGGAATAATCAGATATAAGAATAAATATATATGTATCTAGATGTATTTATTACAAGAGCAAAACAATGGAAATACAGCAGTTAAATAAATTATAGAAAATAATTATAAGCTAACTACCATAGAATTTTATATAATTATTAAAATTGTGTCTTCAGAGAATATTTCATGCATAGGAACATGCTATGGTAAAAATGTTAGGTAAAAAATATCAAATTATATATCTCTATAATCCAAACAGCATTAAAATATGTATAGAAAATACACATACAAAAATACAGAAGTATATTAATAGTATTAGTGAATTTTAATTTTCCTTTTTATACCTGTGTATTTTCCAAATTCTCTAAAATATTTACAATTAAATATATTTACTATCTTATAAATACCCATTAATAATGCAATAAAGATTTTCTATTATTAATAGCTTAGATTAAAAGCTTAGATTAATAGCTTTCTATGATTAATAGCTTCCTATTATTAATAGCTTAGATTAATAGCTTGGATAAAACACTTTGAAAAAATAGGCTACCATTTTATACCAAGCACTAACAGATTATTTGACTTCATAGAGAAAAAACATACTGGATTCTTTGATCTTAACATTTTAGTCCTTTCATTTGATATGGTCAATATTTCTGAATTTTAACATGATACATAATGCTTTAATTTCTCTTGTTTTCAAATATTTAAAAATTATGTTTTGCTACTAATCTAAGAAACATTGGAACTTGCATCTTCATATTAACATTAAATAATCAATGCCATATAAATGGAAAGAGACACTACTGTGATTACTACATTACCTTTGACACAGCTGTCATCATCCACATTGCTTGTTGAGGATAGGCTAGAAACACTTTAGCTATAATTTCCATCAAGACAACAAAAACTTCATCGTGAGAATGACAAATTCGGGAGATCAACTGTGAAAAAGCAGTCAAAAACTGATACGGTGCTAAGTGATTTGTGTGCTCTGTGATAACCTTGTTTATTTTAGCTAAATCATTTCTCATTTGTACACGATCAGAACGGCCAGCTGGAAAAAAGTCAAAGAAAAAAAACAAGAAAAAAACAGTATATCAGTTCATTTTACAGAAGAAAAATTTTGTTTTAAAAAAGGCTTTACAAGGGGTGCCTAGGTGGCTCAGCGGGTTAAGGCCTCTGCCTTCGGGGCTCAGGTCATGATACCACAGTCCTGGGATTGAGCCCCGCATCAGGCTCTCTGCTCCGCGGGGAGCCTGCTTCTCCCTCTCTCTCTGCCTGCCTCTCTGCCTATTTGTGATCTCTGTCAAATAAATAAATAAAATCTTTTTTTTAAAAAAAAAGGCTTACAATATATGTTATTCCCACACCTAAAACTAGATCACTTGCCAATTTGTGAACATAGTTGTCTTTGTCTAAATAGGAAAACATATTTAGGGCCATTAAAAAACTCAAGGGCTATTAATTTTCACTAGAAACACAACAAGCCACACTCCACTATAACTTTTAGGGTAAATTATTTGGCTTAAACTAGTATCTCTCAATATCTATTAGGTTCAGGAAGGAATGAGTAGATTCTCATTTGCAGCCTTGAACTGCAACAACTTATGTCTATGTGTTCAGTGTTTCTCCTCTTGCTCACATTTATATTCAATTTAAATTATCAAACTCATTCCTAGCTTTTTTAAGTTACACTGTCAAGCCAAATGTGACTTTAGACCAAAGTTAAAATTTTTCTTATCCCTTAAAACTTTTATATAAAAAATTATACCTTTTTCCCATTCGTATGCTTTAGCACCAAAATCAAGCCATAGTGATAACATTCGTGGCATTGACTGATATATGAACTGGTTTCCATATTGGAGAGATCTGCAATTATACAGAAAAGATGTTATTAACATAGTGCTCTTTTTTACATTATATGAATTAAAATGTAAAGACTTAAACTATCACTTGACAGATATAAACAGAAAATGTTTGCAGGATCAAATAATTATCCAAAAGTATCCTTGACATGGGGCACCTGGGTGGCTCAGTTGGTTAAGTGTCTGCCTTTGGCTCAGGTCATGATCTCAGGGTCCTGGGATCGGCCCACATTAGACTCCTTGCTCAGCTTGCTTCTCCTCCTGCCCCTCCCTTCCATGCTCATATGCTCACTTGCTCTCTCAAATAAATAAATAAAATCTTAAAAAGAATGAATGGAATGTCATTATTACTTCTTAGGAAATAATATGTGAAAATATAAACAGGCATGAGACAATATGCTATGTAATTATAATATACTAATATATAAAATCAAGTTATATTTTACCTGTTATCTAGTCTAAGAGATAAGCTCTTTCTATAAGTCTAATGTCAAAAGCATTTTCATATATAGTATTTCTTAGCAGAATGGGCAGGAAGGAGACATTCCACTGGTAATTATAACCAATAAATATATTATATTTAGGGTCTTCTGGAATTTTATAGAGGGGGACTCAGGAGATGAGGGTCTGGAATGGGAAGGACAATTAATTTTCATTGTATAATATTGGTACTATTGAATTTAAAAATATAAATGCACCTTACTTTTTCCATTAATAAGTTATTTTTTGAAAGGAATAAAGAATGATATAAAGAAAAACTTAATATCTCATCTAAGGTTAAAAACTGAATCAGTGGTAAAGCAGAAAACATCCTGAATATGCTAAAATCTGTAAAAACAGTTCAAGATCAAGAGTCTATTTGACATATTTCATCAGCACATATCAGTTCTCACACTTACCTGCCAAAATGAAGAACTATATACCGAATGAGATCACCCTGCTTTTCCATTTTGTTGTCTGTGACCATGGGCATCAATTTGTCATAGTACTTGGCAAGGTAAAAATGCCCATCCTCCCACTCTGGCAGAAACAAGGTCACATCCTATAAAAGACAACACCAGATACTCACCTAAGAAAACCCCATACTATACTGGGAAAAAAAGTATGCATAGATGATTAGGGATCAAAAAGTATAAGAGCCACATGTAAGCAGAGCAAAGTCAAAGGCAGAGTGATTCTTTCATTTGGATAAAGAATTATCTTAGAAAGGTTTTCTCAGGATGGCTGGTTGGTTCTAGTGAGTTGTCCACTGGCCAACATGAAACAGTGTTGGGATAATTAGCTATTTAAGGAAAGAAAACTCCATTTACATTGCTGTATTATATGTTATCAAAATAATTTCCAGATTGACTAAAGTATTCTATGAAAGTGTTTATATGTATGTTTTTATTATCAAAAAGATCTCAGTGAAAGGAAAATATCAAAGCTCTGAGGATAGGGCTTTAGAAGCATAAAAATATGGTTTAAGAAATTACACCTTATTTTTTTCCAAGATCTTTCATGGGTTATTGCCCTTCCTCCCAACTCCTTTAAAATCAGGTTTCTAAGAATTCATCTCTCATTCACTCCTCAAACTATTTCATGGTTTCAGTCTTTGGCATTCCCCAAAAGCAACACCTTACATCTAAAAGATCCTTCCCAGTTCTGATCTCATTTGAACTCTCCTCAGCATCTGTTTCTGTTGTCCACACCACTTACTCTTTGAAATACTTTCTTCTCTTGGCTTTAGTGAGGCCACAATCTTCCAAGTTTTCTCCTACCTTTCTGGCCATTCCTACTCTGTCCCCTGTTCATTTCCTTTCCTTTTCCCTGCCTTTTAAGTATTTGTGTATTTATTTTAAAACAATACTATTTGAAATGTGATGGAAACAAAACATACAGAATGGCAGACTATAAAAAAAATTTTTGAGGGGTGCCTGGGTGGCTCAGTCATTAAGCATCTGCCTTCCACTCAGGTCATGATCCCAGGGTCCTGGGATGGAGCCCCGCATCGGGCTCACTGCTTGGTGGAAACACTGTTTCTCCCTCTCCTACTCCCCGTGCTTGTGTCACCCTCTCTTGCTATGTCTCTCTCTGTCAAACAAATAAAATCTTTAAAAAAAAATTTTTTTTAAATGAATCCACTCTTAATTCAAGCAAGTCTGAGAAAATAGTTTCAACTAGGAACATAAATGAGATCTTGAGTTTTCCCTGAACCTAATCCTGCAAATATACAGACAGCACCCTGTCTGCGGAGGGAGGAGAGAATGACATGACTAGATATATGGAACAGATGCTGAATTCATTTGCCCAACCAGCCACAGGTACAAGGCTGCCAGCAATCCTTCCCCATCTAGTCATAGAAGCAAAGGGAATAAGGCAACATAGTAAAATTTCTTTTAAAAAGATATTTCTCAGGCTGGTTTACCATCATTTTACCCTCCTTTCCTCTTACCTGTCTCCTCCTTCCTTCTTTTCTGGTTTAAGTCTTTAATATTTATTTTGGAAAATAAAATTTACATACAGAAAAATACACAAATCTTAGACGTATAGTTTGATCAATTATCACATCTAGATCTTTTGTTTGTCTGGATATCTTCCATTTCTCTCATCGCTGTCATGTTTTCCTCTAGGCTTAAGCAAATTTATGGTAGTGATTTTATTTATTTATTTGTTTGTTTATAAAAAGATTTTATTTACTTATTTAATGGAGAGGAAAAGGGAGAGAACACAAGCAAGGGCAGCGGCAGGCAGAGGGAGAGGGAGAAGCAGATCCCTAGTGAGCAGGAGCCAGATGCAGGGTTGATCCCAGGACCCTGGGATCATGACCTGAGCTGAAGGCAAATGCTTAATCAACTGAGCCACCCAGGCACCCCTATGGTAGTAATTTTAAAGTCCTTATCTAAAACATATTTATGATAGGTGTTTTAAAGTCCTTATCTTCTGCCCATTTCATCATCTCTAACATATCCGGGCCTATTGCTATTGACTGACGTTTCTTCGTGTATGGCTCATAAATTCTCTCTTTTACATATCAAGTGATTTTTTTACTGGATGCCAGACATACGTCATTTTATGTTGCTGAGTTTTAGATTTTGTTATTTTCCTTTAAAGAGTACTGTAGACTTTGATTGGGTAGGCAGTAATGTTATTTGCAAATGAGCTTAATCCTTTCAATGTATTGATGCTTTTTTAGGATGGAGGTAGAGAAGCCTTTAGTCTAGGGCTAATTAAACCCACTTCTAAGGTGACGCCCTTTGAGAGTTTCTATATATCATGTATGCAATGATGCCTCTTGCCTCGCTGATAGAATGCTGAATGATTCTCAATCCTATGTAAGCTCTGGAAATTGTTGTTCTTTTTTTTTTTTTTTAAAGACTTTATTTATTTGACAGAGAGAGAGAGAGAGAGAGAGAGACAGTGAGAGAGGGAACACAAGAAGGGGGGTGTGGGAGAAGCAGGCTCCCCACTGAGGAGGGAGCCCGATACAGGGCTCGATGTCAGGACTCTGGGATCATGACCTGAGCTGAAAGCAACGCTTAATGACTGAGCCACCCAGACACCCTGGAAATTGTTCTTTTTATAGCACTCCCGATTCCCAACCCCCAGGGCATTGTTCTTTCCCTGATAATTGTTTCCAGCCAGGCCTCACAGAGTTGAGTTCTGCCTGTGTAGCTCAGAAATAGGCCAAAGATGCAGGGGGATTCCTGCACGGATCTGGAACTGTCTCTGTTGAACTCCTTTTTCTCACTTTGCCTCACAAATTCTAAAAGTTATCTGCTCTTACTTTATTTCAGATCTTATACATTCTTTGTTTTCACTTTTGTTCTTTTTCAGTTCCTTTCCAAACTCCTTGAGATGAATACTTAGCTCATTAATTTTGGGGCTTTATTTTCTTCTAGCATACACAAATAAAAATTTTATATTCTCTTTAAGAATGGCTTTACCCAAATTCTACAGGTTTTTTTTAAAGTTTTAATTGATTTTAGAAATCTCTACACCCAATGTGGGGCTTGAACTCATAATCCCAACATCAAGAATCACATGCTCTTCCAACTGAGCCAGTCAGATGTGCCCTCCCCATCTTACAAGTTTTGTTATGTCAGATTTTATTATCATTCAGTTTATTATAATTATTTTATCATTACAGATAACTTCTCAATTTCCACTGCAATTTCTTCTTTGACTCATGGGTTATTAGAAAGTATTTCCCTTATAACACCATCCATGTAAAGTTTAATACTTAGTAAGGAAGTTATGCATTGTGTTTCTTTAAAAAAATTTCAGAATACAGTGTGGTTAACTTTGAGGAGGGTCAAAGGGTGGATCATAGAGTGTTAATAATGTTCTATTTCTTGACCTGGGTGGTGGTTTCTTGAGTGTATTTCCTTTGTGTTAATTCTTATTATGTTCTCCACACACTAAAAAGTAAAAAAGTTTCCTGGCTATTTTTATACATGTGTTCTTCCATATGGACTCTAAAATCATTTTATACATTTTCTGAGGTGCCTGGGTGGCTCAGATGGATAAGCGTCTGCCTTTGGATCAGGTCATGATCCCAGGTTCCTGGGATCAAGCCCCACATAGGGCTCGCTGCTCAGCCAAGAGCCTGCTTCTCCCTCTCCCGTTGCCTGCTGCTCCTCCTGCTTGTGTGCTCTCTCTGTCAAATAAATAAATAAAATCTTTAAAAATAAATAAAATAAAATCATTTTATACATTTTCAAAATTAAAAAAGATTGAGTTCTTAATGAAATTGCATTATACATATACTTGCCTTATATTTTTTCATAACTGCATTGCTTTCAAAGTTAGCTGTTTCTTCCATAAATCGGCCCACTAGTAGCATAGCTCGGCCATGGATTAACATGTTCTTACTCTCAGTTGGTGTTTTGTTTTCAGGAAAACACAATTCAACACCCTTCTGAAGAACAATTAGTGCCTGATGAACATCACCCTAAAAGGAAAACGGGACCAACAAGCCTTTTAAGATATTTCTGTTTTCTGAAAAACAAAGTTATTAGTACTTGAAGTTCATTAAGTATGTTTTATGTATAAATCTTTGTAATTTCATGTTCATCTCTCATTTCCCTCCTACGAGAGTAGGAAGGGAGGAAGTGAGGAAGTGAGGAAACAGATTATGTAAAACAGCGATACAATGTTAAAAACTATTAACAGAGGAAAATATATAGGTATTATGAAGGGCAGAGAAGGGAATCCCCTAAATCTACATGAAGATAAAGAAAAATGAAAGAGAACAGCATTCAGGAAAAGTTACCAAATGAGAAAAATTTGAATTAGGTTTTAAAGAATGAGTAGCAATCTTCCTGGAAGTGAGTGAATTCAGGGAAGGACGTTCTTTGTAAAAGGACTAATAATTTGGGACACCTGGGTAGCTCAGTCCATTAAGCATCTGACTCTCAATCTTAGCTCAGGTCTTGATCTCAGGGTTGAGGGGAAAAAAAAGGAATAATAAGTCTACTTGGAAAAGGTAAATAGTTTGGTTTTAGCTAAATTCTAAAGGATTTGAGATAGTGAGTGATAAATGAAGTTGAAGAGGTGGACTGGAACTCAATCAGAAAAAGCCTTGTATACTTTCTAGAGTTCAGACTTCATCATAAAAGCATGAAGAATACTTCAAAAGATTTTAATAAGAGGAACTACATGATTCAATGTGCATTTTAAAAAGATCACAAACTACAGTCATGTGCACAGAGAAATAGGGAGACTCAAATAAAAAGGCTATTAATATTATTAGAGGCTATAAATGCTAAGAGCATGAATTAAAGCACAGATAAGTAAGAGAGAAGACTCAAAAGATGTTTTCTTTTTGACTTTCAAATATGCAATAAGTTATTATTAACTACAGTTACCATGCTGTACACTATACTATGACTTATTTATAACTTGAAGTTTGTATCAAAATATCAAAGGATGGGGTACCTCGGTGGCTCAGTTGGTAGGGCATGGAACTCTTTTTTTTTTTTTTAAAGAGAGTGTGTGTGAGGCTCTATCTCACAACCCTGAGATCATGAGATCATGATCTGAGCTAAAATCAAGAGTCAGAAGATTAACCAGCTGAGCCACCGAGGCACTCCAAGCCTACAACTCTTGATCTCAGGGTTGTGAGTTTGAGATTCAGGTTGGAGGTAGAGTTTACTTAAAGAAAAAAAAAAAAATCAAAAGATATTTCTAAGGAAAATTTAGTCTCCACTTGGAGGTGGAAATGAGGGAGAGGAAGAAGTTCAAAATGATGCCTAGATTGGTGTCTTATATGAGAGGATACAATAGAGTCCTATTTAGAAAAACAAAGAATATAGGAGAAGCAGTTATTGAATGGTAAATCATCAACTGCATTTTGAACATACCGAATTTAAGGTATTATAATACACAGACTAGCACTAGCTCAGAAAACAACCAGCTTCTGACAAGTATAGGCTGAATCATTACTTTTGCCTCCACAATCACAGATGGAACCAGCTGTAGCTGCTAAATGTCAACTTCAGAACATGCAATGCTTACTACTAATTCTAGACTGGTGGCAAGCATAAGGAGATATATAAGTAATAACCATTTAAATCTGGTGCATAATCTTTGCAAGTAGTTCAGATACTCAAGAAGCCTCTTTTCATTACTATTGCTTCAATCTAGGGATGGCTGGGAACTTTTGTTCTTACACTAAGTCTTCTCTGATAGGCTAGATCAGAAATTAATCTTGACAATAAAACTGGACTAAATATCTACCAAGGATGTAAGTAGTGAACAATGTTATTTTCATTTAAGAAATATTTTTTGAGTGCCTACTATGTGCTCCACGTATATATATGGGAGATAAAAACAAAGTAAAAATTGGCTGCTTCCCTCAAGGAAAACAGATGAAAACTGAAAGAACTGCACTTTCAACTTGAAATAGAAAGACATTTAGGGACTTCAGGAAAGAAGGAATAGTTTCTTCTTATGGTAGAATTATGGTAGAATGATAAAGATGACAGAAAATGACTCTGAATGTGGATTACGGATAATCTACAACAGAATACATATACATGATGACGTTCTCTTGGCCATTACCTTGGACCATAGCCACTTTGCCCTTTCCACATACAGTTCGGCAAGTCGTGATTCTCCGGCATTAAGGAGAGCATTGTAGGCTGTCTGGTGGTGACCGGCTTTTCTAGCTACTCTGGCACTCTGTAGCCAGCATTCTCCAACCATTTCATTGTAATCTGGTCTATATGAATGTGACAAAAACAGGGGGAAAGAGCATTAAGTATATTCAACAATTTAACTAAAAATATCTCTTCCTAACATGGAACCTTCTCAATTACTATTTCAAAGAAATCAAAGATTAATTTGTTAAAAACTGATTTTAATCTTCTTAGCGTGTTCAATTTTTGTCAGTTATAAGTCTATGACTTATATCTGTATCTCTCCCAGATATTTTAACAATAAAAATGATGCACTGTATATGAAAGTAATTTTCAAGTTCTAGGTTCATTTCAACTTACACAGTATTGCTTTGACAATAATAGAAAAATATATATATTGGAGATAAAATTAAGAAAGATAAATACTCCCAAGTAATATGCAAATACAATAGAAATCATGATTACTGACATGAAAAAAAAAAAAAAGAAATATGGAAAACCTTTTGTTGAGGCTTAATAAAGCTCTCCGGAGAGCCAGGATGGGCTCTTTGGCTCTGTAGGAATTCTGGGTCATTTCTAGTCGAGCTACCCAGTTTAGAGAATCTTCTTGAGAACTGTCACCTGGCAACTGGTGAAAAAGTGGTTTGATGCTATGCTCCAACTCACACAACATGTGCAACCTGGAGACAGATAGAGCCTATGTTAAAATGTTATCATATTCAGCCTATTAATCTCATATACAAAGTACATACTCAAATTAGCCATGAAGAATCTGAAATGTGGGGGCGTCTGGGTAGCTCAGTGGATTAAGCCTCTGCCTTCGGCTCAGGTCATGATTCCAGGGTCCTGGGATTGAGCTCTGGATCAGGCTCTCTGCTCAAAAAGGAGCCTCCTTCCCCCCCCACCCCCCACCCCCGCCCACCCTCTGCCTGCCTTGTGATCTCTATCTGTCAAATAAATAAATAAAATCTTAAAAAAAAAAAAAAAGGAATCTGTAATGTGAGGTTTTCTTTGGAAGAACTTTAGCCATTATATATTCTTGGTATATAAACAGTAACATTTTTATCTTTTTAAATTGGATATAAAACACAACTTATGTTGATTCAAATGTTTAGTGGTTTGCTATGGTCCCCAAATCCCTACTAATTAAATTGGAGAAGGATATATAAAACTAAATTCAAGTGTATGAAAATCAAATTTTATTACCTATATAATAGCAAAAAAATATATAGGTCCATTATATTCAACAGAAATATGTACATATACTGCTGGTGCTTCTATAAGAGGGCCAGACATAGTAGATGCCAGCAAAAAAATGTGAAATGAGGGGCGCCTGGGTGGCTCAGTCGTTAAGCGTCTGCCTTTGGCTCAGGTCATGATCCCAGAGTCCTGGGATCGAGCCCCGCATTGGGCTCTCTGCTCAGCAGGAAGCCTGCTTCTCCCTCTTCCACTCCCCCTGCTTGTGTTCCCTCTCTCACTGTGTCTCTCTCTGTCAAATAAATAAAATCTTAAAAAAAAAAAGTGAAATGATGCAACTTTAGTTTTTCTAAGAATGATGGAAACACTCATGACACAGTCACACTACCTTTTTTCCATTTATAATACTCAGTGTCTATGACTCAGTGTTCAAGGACACAGTTGAGCAGCTACAGAAAAGAATCTCAGTGGTCCAACCTACAGTTTCATTAAGGTATTACCAAAGGGGCCAATTCAAACTACAGTAAATTCTTCTAAATTTAAAAAAGTTCTGAAGTATTTTTTAAATTATAACATCTATTATTTTCCTCAGGTGAACTAACAGACCTGAAATGTTTTTCATCATTTTCTTCCTTACCTCTAAAAGTTAATTTTCCTTTCTCCTAGATAATGCCTATATTTTTGGGGAGGAAAATATCAAATGCATTTTTAAATAAGAAGGAGAAGAAACTAACAAGTACTGAGCACCAAAGTGCCAGGGCACAGATGTCTACACTGCTTAGGTTAGTTATAGAGCAAGTATAATATGACATTACAAAAGGATGAATATAAGATATTTTTCTTATTTTTTAGAAGTCTCTCATAATTGCCTTTCCAATGAAAGGGATATATATTAGAACATTTTTTAAAAACTAAAGGGTGAGAGGCACCTCGGTGGCTCAGTTGGTACAGCATGTGACTCTTGATCTCAGGGTTGTGAGTTTGAGTCCCATGGTGGGCACAGAGATTACTCAAAAACTAAAAACAAAACAAATATAAGGTGATTTGAGATAAAGGAATAAAAGAGCCATTGTGTGTAGATACACAGGATACCAAACATACTATCACTATTTACAACCAAAATGTTCCAAGTCTGTGTCAGAAGACAAATTATACACCAGGAATATAAAGATGGAAACCCCCCATATACCTCACAATATATTCATATCCTCGTTGGTAAGAGCCTCTTTCAAAGCTTGCAGCTGAAAGAGGTACAATTTGTTCTGCTCTCACTAGTTTCAGTGTGTCATAAAAAGCTGTGATATCTCTTTTTTTGGCTGATAATAATAGCTGTCCCAGTCTGACACTCCATGTTGTAGATTTCCCATCTGAAAAATAAATGTAGAGCCCCCAAACAAGCTTTATTTCATTTGGTAAAATGGTCAGCAGAAATACTGAAACAGATGGTTTCATTCTACTTTGAAAAACTAAACAAGGCAATTATAAGACAAGCGAAAAGATTAATTATAGATGTTACTTAGCTACTTAAGTCTGAATATTTATAGGATATTAAAATTGTTTCTCTTGGGTGCCTTCATGGCTCAGTGGGTTAAAGCCTCTGCCCTCGGCTCAGGTCATAAACCCAGGGTCCTGGGACTGAGCCCCGCATTGGTCTCTCTGCTCAGTGGGAAGCCTGCTTTCCTTCCTCTCTTTCTGCCTGCCTCTCTGCCTACTTGTCATCTCTGTCAAACAAATAAATAAAATCTTCACAGCTGCTTATATTATAAGAAGTAATTTTACCTGCTGCCAAATAGTTTTCCACCAAATCCCACTGTGACAATTTCCAAGCTGCTTCCACTCTGTATGTATTTAATTCATCTGTCCATTCAGACCTATTAAGAGAAGCCAGTATCAAATAAACTTTATTTAAAGTGGCACTTAGAGATTTTTTCATTGTTTTGGAACTCTATTTATTGTATTTATTTATCGCTCTATTTATTGTATTATATTGTATTTTGTACTTAGATACAAAATACTTATCTCTATCCAAAATAATCCCCAGTTTTTAATCTTTCCATTCCCCCAAGACATTTTTTTCAATAATTACTTCTAAAAGGGCCATTTAAATATGCCATTCCTTAACAAATTAAATTGTGCCATGTAGGAGCACCTGGGTGGCTCAGGCATTAAGTGTCTGCCTTTGGCTCAGGTCATGATCCCAGGGTCCTGGAATCAAGACCCACACTGGGCTCCTGCTCAGCGGGAAGTCTGCTTCTCCCTCTCATCCTCCCCCTGCTTGTGTTCCCTTTCTTGCTCTCTCTCTGTCAAATAAATAAATAAAATCTTTGAAAAAAATCTTTATATAAAAAAAATTGTGCTATATTAGAAGAGAAATCGATGCCTGGATAATTACAAAGTGCAGTTTACAATTTACAATTACAAAGGGCAGGAAGGAAAAAGAGCCAAAAAGAGCCAACTATATACACATTCAGAGGTAAGGAATTCTCAGAACTTGGGACTTCTGAATTAAATTTAAGGCAAAAATATAGGAGCCTGTGGGTAGTTCAGGGACAACTGGGAGTGCCTAGGACACTCAGTAATAAGGGCTTAAGAAAGTTACAAATGGGGGCACCTGGGTGGCTCAGTTGGTTGGGCATCCAACTTGGTTTTAGCTCATATTGTGATCTTGGGGTCCCGTGATTGAGCCAAGGGCTTAATAGGCTACCTGCTCAATGAGGAGTCTGCTTGCCCCCCTCCCATTCCTCCCTGTGCGTGCTCTCTCTCTAAAATAAATAAGAAAAATCTTTTAAAAAAACCTACAAATGATGTGTCAATGGCATAACAAAGGATATAAAATTTTGCTACCTAAAATATATATTATTCAACTATCTTTAATGACTTTAAAATTTGGGTTTGTAAAACCAGTATAATATTGGTAATTATTTTTTCTAAGCATTCTACTTACGTGACATTAAGATGGGGTAGTGATATTTTATATCATGACTACATAGAAGAAGGTAGACTTTCCCCATATTTCCTTTTTATCAATTACACCATTTGAGTATCTGCTATATGTTACACACTGGGCTAAGCACATTTTTCCATTTAATTACTTAATAACACTGAAAGATACACATATTCTCATATTATAAACACGGTAAAAGAATCAGAGAGGCTAGGATCAATGTCCTTAAAAGTATTCCTTGCTCTTTCTGTAGTTAAACACATTTAAAAAAATTTAATAAATGAGTCAAGTTTTTACTGAAAAAAAAACAAAAACAAAAACAAAACTTATTTATAGCAGCATAAATACTGACTACCTTCTTTCTAAATACAAATTCCACCAAAAACAGTATAACAAGGATAGAATATACTAGAAATGTAGTTTTTGAAAGTCCAGTTGTGAATAACTTTATAAACTCATCATCAGATGCCAAAATATCAAAATTTTAAGATAAAAATCTGAGTAGAATTAGCAGGATTTGCTATCTACAGGGGATGTGCCGTAGTAAGCATTATACCAAGAAGTACTAAAAGGCAGTGAAGATCAGACTGTGAGAACTTATCCACAAGAATACATAAATTAAAAACAGTAATACAGTCGGGGCACCTGGGTGGCTCAGTGGGTTAAGCCTCTGCCTTTGGCTCAGGTCATGATCTCCGGGTCCTGGGATCGAGACCCACATCGGGCTCCCTGCTCAGTGCGGAGCCTGCTTCCTCCCCCTCTCTCTGCCTCTCTGCCTACTTGTGATCTCTGTCTGTCAAATAAATAAAGCTTTAAAAAATAGTAATACAGTTAATAATTTTGGAGAAATATTTGCTTAAATGCAAATATTCTCCCCAAAGAAAAAACATGCCCTCAATGACCATTTGATCCAACAGTACAGAGAAATCTTGACTGAATACTGACACTTGACTTTTCACAGCTCAAAGACCAAGAGTCTCCATGTATCCCAGATCCAAAAAAAAGACAAGAGGAGTCTAACTGTCCAGCATGCATTATTAGGAAACCTGACACCTAGGCTTGAGCCATGACAAACAAATCTTCCCAAAGTAATGATAAGGTCTTTCAACTAACCTAGAGAAACATCTAAAACATATAATCACTCTTTCTCTGCCTCTGCAAAGCTTCCTCCCTCTTTCATAAATTCCATTACTGTGAAACCATCTGATTAACAGTGAGCTTCTCTGCTCTCAAACATTATAGAATTGTGGTTTTTACAAACAGTTTGGAATTACAGAAACTATACTTAGGGGACACCTGGGTGGCTCAGTTGATTAAGCAGCTGCCTTTGGCTCAGGTCATGATCCCAGGGTCCTGGGATCGAGTCCCGCATCGGGCTCCTTGCTTGGCGGAGAGCCTGGTTCTCCCTTACTTGTGCACTTTCTCTCTTTCTCTCTGACAAATAAATAAATAAAAACTTCTAAAAAACAAAAACAAAAAACTATACTCAGAAGAACTGTTTTGAGAGTCCTAACTAAAAACGGTGGCCAGTGTGCTCTTTTTGCTCTTTTGTTAACCGTGATACCATACTTTTGATCAGATCTCACTGATCTCACAGCCCATAATAGTCAGTCGGCACCTGGTAAATTTAACAAGAAGTAAGTCTTTTAGCTCTCAAAGAAAGGCAGCTTCAAAAGCAGAACCAACCTCCACAGTTACTCCTCAGACCAAAAGACCTGTGTAGCCTTAATCTTTATTACACATACATACTACTTTTTTGCATCATTTGGTTTGCTGTAACAAACCCATTTTCTTTAGCAAAGGAAGGCAGCTTTCATTTTTATCAATCCTTCTACAAATCAGTAACAAGGTTTTCCTCTCCCCAACACAGAAAATAACCGGTGTTGATAATGTAGACAGAGCTTAGATACTTTTTGGATACATTCTTATGAGCCTCACCAACACCAGGTGAGCTTTGGAAGGTTTCAATCTTAAAGCAAATATAATTCAAGGTTGACTCTTGGGACAGAAGATGAGCTGTTAAGTGCTAAATCAACTTATGGCAAAGTAGAAAAAATATATATATTTTTTGTATCTCCAACACCATGAAAACATAAAAAAGTTTCATTTCTTCAATAGTTACATCAACCCAATTCACTAATTAAAATTTTCCCATTCAGATATAATAACAAAAGAAAATCATTCTTTAAAAAATATTACCTGTTAGCATGTACTCCATTCACCTGTGTGATTACAGTAGACAGCTGACCAAGACCTAACATGGACTTCACTACCCCATGATAATGAATGATCTAGAAATTTAAAAATATTTAAAATAGCAATGATCATTTCAAACACACCTTGGGAAACAAGGACAGTTTAACTGATATTCGTTAAAATGTATTATTTGCCTGATTGAGCCTATCCTTAGTTCGGCCACTGACTTGCTTGGCCTAATGGCAAAGTGCCCAACAATAACCTAATACATGTGAATATTAAAAAAATACATATACAACCTAAAAAATTCTCAGACTGAATTATTTTTTTTCCAGATTCGGTCTAATTTTTGGTTCAAATCAAATATAAAAGTAAAGTACTCTTTAATATTTTATTTAAAGATTATAGGCAATACTATTTCTCACACAAAAATTAAAACTCCAAGTTCACAATAACATTAATATAGATTTAGGGCGTTAGTAACTAAAAATTACATAGGACTACGCAGTATTCTTTAAAATTGAAAACAATTTTGTGACAAATAAAGACCTTGTACATTGAGCTTCTGAGAAAATGAACATGTCAAATACAACAAAAAGCAATATCCCATGATAACAGAGAATCTAAGCCAAGATTATAAATCAGTAATTCTAAACTCCCTTCCTATCCTCGTAAACATGAGATATATTAACATGCTCCCATTATAACTATAGCTTATTGATTCTAAGAGATCATTTCAGAAATTCACAGATGATGGTAGGGGGCATATGAAATATGAAAATGTGTCATAGGCTGTAGAGAATCACAATTATTATAAAGAAATTGAAATACATGTTATACTTTTTGTTGCATACTAAAATTGTATACATTTGAGTAACTGGACACACAGTTTAATACAAATATAATCCTCAACAAACCTCATTTATTTGGGGGGATTTTCTAAGGTCACAGAAACTTGGCATTGAAAGGATTATTGAGATCATCTCACATCTTTGATTTTATGAATCAGGAAACTCAAGCTCAGAGATGATAACTATTTTCTAGACACATTGTGACACTAACAGAGACTGTACTGAAACAAAGATTTCCAGAGTTCCTAGTTCAGGGCCTTTTCATTATGTTGCCTTTCGTTTATTATCTTACCTGGTCTGGTTCTAGCTGAATAGCCCTGTCATAACAAGCAGTAGCATCCCTCAGTAAGCCAATGCTTTCATGTTCAAGGATCTGTTCTTTCAGAGATGGTTCTGCCTTTCGAATTGCGCTTACTCCAGCTACTCCATCTGGTTCATGCATAGCAGCGTACAATTTCTTTGTTCAACCGTAACAAAACAATTAAATAAGAGGAAGAAAAAACACAACTAGAAATAAACTATTAAGACGACCAGTTTATGAGAAAAAAGAGCATAGGAGAATTATTTGTTTCATGGCAGACTTCACAATAAACTTATAAAAAACCTATCTCCAGGCATCCTATTATTTTAACACCTTTGTTCTACTTAAATGCAAATCTACATTAGTAATTGTTACTGATAATGAGTTATAAACAACAGAAGGTCCTGAACTCTCTTTAATCCAATTTATGATAAATTCTGTTGAATAAACTTTATGTGTTACAAAATTTTTAAGTAAGTATTTTAATATACTGATATAGAGATGCCTCAAATCTGAGTTTGACGGAGATATTCAGGTTCAAGATAAAAATTTGGCAGCAATTAGTACAAAGATGTTCTTTGACTCGGAAAAGGGCATGATTTAGTGAATGAACAGGGTGAGGGAGGAGAAAACAGGGGAAGGGAAGGAAACTGGAGTACTTCCATATCAATAGAGGAAGAACGAACAAATGAAACTGAGAAGAGAAACCAGACTAATTTACAGGAAGCTGGACAATGTGATATCCCAGAAGCCATGAAATAGAAGCAAATGTCTTTTTTTTTTTAAAAAAATTTTGTATTTATTTATTTGACAGAAAGAGAGAGACCACAAGTAGGCAGAGAGGCAGGCAGAGAGAGAGGGGGAAGCAGGCTCCCCACTGAGCAGAGAGCCTGACGTGGGGCTCGATCCCAGGACCCTGAGATCATGACCCAAGCCAAAGGCAGAGGCTTTAACCCACTGAACCACGCAGGCGCCCCAAAAGCAAACGTCTTAATGATAAAGGAATGGTCGAATGATTCTGTGAGATTAAGAAAATGAGAAATGAGAAACATTTACTGGATTTGGTAACATGGAGGCAACTGATTTTCTTAGCAAGAGCAGTATCAGTGGAATAGAGAAAAAAGTCTTGTTGGAATGGTCAATGAATGGGAAGTAAAGTGAATACAGAGAACAGAAACAGTTCTTTTAAAACTGGCTATTAAGGGAGACAGAGAGATGGGCAGTATCTGAAGGAGAATGTATGACCAAGGGAATTATTAAAATTAAGATGGAAGACAAGAGCATGTCTATATACTGCAGTTGAGGAATATAAATTAATGATACGAGAGAAAGCAGGAATATTGAAGGACTGAAATCAAGAACATAAACAGAAAGACTGAATTTTGACAGGAAAGAATCCTTCCTTAGGAATAACATAAGAAAAGAAAAAAGGATATGGTGCAAAATCAGTGTATTTTCAAATTTGGTGGACATCTAGCTTCTATTTTCTTAATGATGATAAAACAAGACTACTAGTTGAGAGTGAGTGAGGTAGAAGCTGAGAAAGGAGAAAAAGTGGTCATCCTGAAGAGCAGGAAGGTAGGCTTACTAGAGAAACATGGATTGAAGGCAGTATTAAAGAGTCTTGCTGAGATCACAGATTACAAACTTAAAGTAAAAGCAGTTAAAAATCCACTGTAATGTTTCTCCAGCAATGTTCAACTGCTTAAATGAAAGATACTGGCAAGACAGATGCGTGAGTTTATCCAAGGACGATATTTTACAAAGTACACAGATTGAGAAAGATAAGGGTGAACACCGTTGTAAGGGAATGATTTTAATAAGGAACAATAGGCTCAAAGGTAAGCAAGAAGAAAAATAAAGACAGGAGAAGGCTAATATACATCCCAAGACTACAAGCTACTGGGGTGCTTGGCTGGCACAGTAGGAGGAGCATGAAACTCTTGATCTCAGAATTATGAGTTTGAGCCCCACGTTGGGTGTAGAGATTACTTAAATGAATAATGAAAACTTAAAAAAAAAAAAGACTATAAGCTACTAATTTTTCGGTTTCTCACTACTTTGCGTTTTTGACTTAAAAAAAGTCTATGAATTTTGACCTCTTATTTAATCTCCTGTATTAGCCCCACCTTCCCCTTTTTTTCCTTCCCTACACAATCAAAATATTATCACCTAAACCATTATTTCACTAGAATCGTCATGCCCAATTCCTGTTACAACCAGCACATCCCCCTTCCCACCCACCCCAAATTCAGGGCCACATATCTCCTAAGAATAACAGTGGCCTGCTTCCCTTGCATCATTGCTATTTCAAACCTTCCCTCCATGACTGTCATAGTCATTTAGCTAAAATACCATTTTGACCATGGCACTTCCCTGGTTAAAATCCTCTAAGAATTTTGGACAATTTAAAAGGTCCTCTATGTTGTATCTTTCCTCTGCCCAAATCTTTATCTTTCCTCTGCCATTACCAAACTGACACTTTACTCTTTAGCCCAAACCACGTTTTTTCCCCAACTCCAAACAGATGCCTCTGAAATATCTTACCTCCTTCTTTTACCTATCTACCATCCATTGTTTGAGACCCAGCTAAGACATTGTCTCCAAGAAGCCCATACTGACCTCCTGCTCACTCCCATCTCCTACCCCATCCCACACAGAGGATAACCTAAGTGCCCTTCCTGAGGACAACAGCTATATCACCCAACACCAAATTGATGTTTATCTCTCGCCACTAATCTGTAAGCTTCTAAAGTGCTCATAAATACCTAGTAGCTAGCACAGCATCTAAAACACTCAATAAAATGAACAACATAAACAAAAAGACTGGAAATATTAAACATCATTAAATTTACTGTATTAATTTCAAACCTGTAAGAATCCAAGATGCTCTTGAATATTTTGTTTCTTTTCTGTAATAAATGATTCAAAGTGCATTACAGCTCGTGTATATGCTTTGGAGCGAAAGGAAGCTACTGCCAGGGTATCCTGAGGTATGAGGTCCAGAAAACGAGTTACACTCTGATAGTCTTCATAATCCGCAGTAGATACTAGATTATAAAAAGACAATTGCGTGATTAAAGACTTATAAAATGAAATTTTAAGAGTGTCAATTTACACATACATTAATTCTAATTACATTTAAATACAGTAAATACAATAATTACTTAAATACATTTAAATTCTAATTTATTGAAATTCAATTTAGTTCACTAAATAAATTCATCTAAATATAGTAGAGTTTCATACTTACAGTGTAACTACCAGAGGATTATTCAGAGCATTCTTGCTCCAACTCCACCATTATCACTCACCTTACTTGGAGATATTTAATTTACTTGAGCTTGTTTCCTCATATATAAAAGGGAAATATGAATATTGTCCTGCCTTCCTTACAATGTTGTTGTGAGGATTAAATGTAAATCTGTATTATACCATATCATTTCACTCATATGTGGAATTTAAGAAACAAATCAACAAAGGGGGAAAAAAAGAGAGAAGCAGACCAAGTAATAGACTCTTTAGAGCACAAACTGATGGTTACCAGAGGAGAGGTGGCTTGAGGGATGGGTGAAATAGATGATGGGAGCTAAGGAGTGCACTTGTGATTAGCACCGGGTGATATATGGATATATGGATATATGGAAGTGCTGAATCACTATATTGCACACCTGAAACTAATATTACACTGTGTTAAGCAACTGAAATTTAAATAAAATAAAAAAAAACCTAAAAAAAGAGTAAATCTGTATTAAATGTTGAAAAGACACAAAGATGACATAAGAGATACAAAGATGATTTATTAATGATAATTGTAAAAACACTGATAGAGTGTAACAGTAGGGAAAAAGCAGAATTACAGAATAGCTTCTTTTTAAAGTTTAGAATTGTTAACAATCTACTTTTTTCCTCTGTTGCCACATAAATAATACAACTGTTTTAATGAAAATTCAAAGTAGAGGTGCCACTGAAGTAAACTCACGAATACCTAGGGTACTTTTTTTTTAAGAATCTAAGAAAAGACTTAAATTGGAAACTTCAAAATGAGGACAGTCCAATTTATGAATTCTTCTTTTAAATTTATTTATTTATTTATTTATTTATTTATTTGTAAATTTATTTATTTGTCAGAGAGAGAGGGAGAGAGAGCGAGCGAGCACAGGCAGACAGAGTGGCAGGCAGAGGCAGAGGGAGAAGCAGGCTCTCTGCCGAGCAAGGAGCCCGATGTGGGACTCGATCCCAGGACGCTGGGATCATGACCTGAGCCGAAGGCAGCCGCCCAACCAACTGAGCCACCCAGGCATCCCGAATTTATGAACTCTTATTTAAAACTTATACATTTTAAGCAATTCATAACAGTATGTAGAGAACAGGAAACAGAAATAAGTTTCTTCAAAATTTAAATAATCAAGGTGGTAAATTTAAAAGCTATTATATTTAAAATAAGTCCTTGATTCAATCAAAATTTGTAGATCAAATTATGAGAAATGTTAAAAATCTTTTATTTTTGAACATTACAAATGTTATTCTTAAAAGCTAGTATATTTCCCTTGTAATGTTAATGTTAGTAGGAATGGCAATAGAGGTTGTATTTAGTTTTATTTATTTTTTAAATATTTGTATTTATTTATTTGACATAGAGAGAGAGATCATAAGTAGGCAGAGAGGCAGGCAGATGGAGAGGGGGAAGCAGGCTCCCCGCTGAGCAGAGAGCCTGATGTGGGGCTCGATCCCAGGACGCTGAGATCATGACCTGAGCCTAAGGCAGTGGCTTAACCCACTGAGCCACCCAGGCACCCCTGTATTTGGTTTTATAGAACCATTTACACATGCAGAAATAGGAATAAACATCAAATTGTTAAATCAATGGAAAATATATTAATAATTAGCTACAGTCCTTAAGAAAACAATCCCCCAGATATTTGTTTGCAAGTCCAAAAACTTTTAGAAAAATTAGCAATTGTGCTTAACAATAGGACTGTATGTGTTTTCCTCACATATATGGACAAGAGGGAGACACAAACTGAGAACTCCATAAGTGAAGGTCTCTTTAAGGATTGTTAAACAGTCAATTTTTCAATTACTCTCAAAGTCTAGATGGTGAAACATGTGATTTCCTTTCAAATAGCTGAGATATACAGAAGCAGAATGAAGATGATTCTGCCCATCAAATTCTTCTATCCTAGGGGGCATTTTTAACTCTAATAAGATTCCACCTTTAGTCACCTTAGTGGGAGTTGTAATATCACAGGAAAAAAACTGCATATATTTGCATGTATAGCAGGATGTAATGCTGTAACGTGTATTAAGCATATTTGGAGACCTCTGGATATCAAACACTACCAGAGACAGGAAAAACAAAAAAATGAAATGAATAGAAAGTAGAAGAAAAGAATAGGCCATGAAATGAAATTAACAGCTCTTTTGAAATTTAAAACTTACCTGTGAAAAAGATCACAGAGTATCTCATAAGTGAAAAAGGATAAAGAATACTTTACTACATATATATGTATGTATATGTGTGTAGGTTTAGATATGTGTATACACAGTACACTGAGGGGACACAGTAAATACACACAATACACTGAGAAGATATGGAGTAAACAGTTTAGCAGTGAGGGGTCAATTATTAACAATATTAACATGTCATTTATTTCACACTTTACAATTTATATATTCATCACTTCACTTAATCCTCAGTCCTCTAAGGGAAATAATAGTAATCCCGTGTTATACAAAGAAAAATTAGGCATCTATCTTGCCTAAGGTAGTGAGAGTAGAATTTAAAGAGAAGTTTTCTGACTATAAATTCTCTGTTTTTTTCTCAGTGAAAGGGCTACCTCAGGGGGTAGGGGGAAATATGCAGGAAAACAAACACAGGTCTTTAAAAAGCTAATGCTTAAATTACAGAATTGATACAGGAAGTAGCTAACTGGTTAATAATTAAGAGAAGAAAATAAACACAAGTTATGACTCACCTACTGAGTCTAATTTATCTCTGTTGTATTTGCTTTGAGGAAATTTCTCCACATTCAGTGCCTGAAATTTGTGCCTTGCCCATTGTGTGAGATGGTCAAGCATGGAGAACACAGTTTGTGTACTGAGCTGACATAGATCAGATGCACTGTCTTGGGTACTTATGGTATGTTGATCATCATGCTTTAGAACTGCCATAATTTCTGCATAAACCTAAGAAGAACTCATTTTATGGTTAATAATGTATCATGTAGTATCATTTTGCTATTATCTTACATGTAAGACCAAGCATTCTAAGGCAACTATAAGCAGAAGAGATGAATTTAGTCTCTAATAAAATTTTAAATGTATAATACCATATAAACCAATGGTTCTCTTAAACACACACACAAATGCTTTCACAAGTAAGAATCACCATAATGCATACAATGGCATTGTAAGAACAAAAAAATTGGAAATAATTATTATGGCAATAGTTAAACTATAGTACAACTACAAAATGGAAGGATTATATTATACAGCATTAATAAAAAATGTTGGCTCTATAAATATATATTAAAAAAAATGGCAAGTTGCAAAATACCTACAATGATCTCATCGAAAAACTTAAACAGAACAAACTGCATTAAAAAATAAGAAGGTTTGAAAATATCTACACAGTGGGGTGCCTGGGTGGCTCAGTGAGTTAAACTGTTGCCTTCGGCTCGGGTCATGATCGCAGGGTCCTGGGATCGAGTCCCGCATTGGGCTCCCTGCTCAGCGGGAGCCTGCTTCTCTCTCTGCCTCTGCCTGCCACTCTGCCTACCACTCTGCCTACTTGTGTGCTCTCTCTCTCTGATAAATAATAAATAAATAAATAAATAAATAAATAAAATCTTAAACCATTAATTTGGAAAAAAAAATATCTACACATCAAAAAATATATTTTTTTAAGATCTTATTTATTTATTTGACACAGAGAGAGTGTACAAGCAGGGGGATTAGCAGGAGAGGGCGAAGCAGGGAGCCTGATGTGGGTGGGGCTCCATCCCAGGATCCTGGGATCGTGACCTGAGCTGAAAGGAGATGCTTAACCAACTGAGCCACCCAAGCACCCCTGAAAATATACATTTCAAATTAGTATCAATGATGATCTCTGGGGATATGAGATCAGGAATGGTAGTCAAAGGGTACACTTTCATTTACATTAAGAACATAGTAATATGCTACTTATGCTATTAAAAATAATCATTTTGGGGGGCACCTGGGTGGCTCCATTGGTTAGGCACCCAACTCTTCATCCTTTTGGCTCAGGTTGTAATCTGAGGGTCTTGGGATCGAGCCTTGCATTGGGCTCTGCACTCAGCCCGGTGTTGGGCACCTTTTCCCCCTGCCCTTCCCCCTAATCCTATTTTCTCTCTCTCCCTCAAATAAGTAAATAAATCTGGAAAAAAAATTATTTTTTAAAAAGAAATGTTATATGTATGTGATTAAAAAAAGAAACTTTACAAAGTATAGTAAAACAAAAAGTAAAATATTCTGCCTCCCCTATCCTTTTTTTTTAAAGATTTTACTTATTTATTTGACAGAGAGAGAGAGAGAGAGATCACAAGTAGGTAATGAGGCAGGCGGGGGGAGGGGGGGAATAGAGAAACGTAGGCTCCCCCCTGAGCTCAATTCCAGGACCCTAGGATCATGACCTGAGCAGAGGCTTAACCCACTGAGCCACTCAGGTGCCCCTCCCTCCCCTATCCTAATCCATAGTAGTATTCACCAGGAAAAACCACTATCAGTAATTTCTTATGTATTCTTTATTTCAGAAAGTTCTATATATATTTGGGCATATATAATATACATTTTCTAAACTAATTGTTCAATAAATAAAAGGTTAAAAAGATTTTTAAGAATGAGACATGTATATACACAGCCAGGCATACACTGATCTGTATTTCCTAACATTTAGCTTTTCTAATACTAATTACTAGTGGACAAATGTTTGGACAAACAGAAATGAAATAAAATGGTTTATCTCTCACCTCTTGCTGATCTTCCTGATTACAACCCAACAAGACATACACTAGAATATGTGGAAGAAGATAGATGGTCACCTTGAAATCATGTTTCATCATAATGCTACAACAGGTGAAGATTTTACTGGCAAGATCATGCCGAACCTATAAATCCAAATGGTTTAAGATAGTAATTTTACACATTTTACTCTATTGATTAGTGTAAAAAAAAACACACACGAGATAATTTATCATTGCAGAGTGGGTATTCTTGTATGAAGAGGGGCACGCACACTCATGCAAGAGGATGTCAGATCACCACCTCTCTGGTCACTCTAAATATCTCAAAATGCTTGAACTGCTGTGACCCCTAAAGGCAATGTCAATCACCTCAACATAAATGGCCTTTCCCCTTTAGTTAATTTTTGGATGCATCATGTTTTGTTACAGATTAACCTCCCTAATTACAGTATATTTTACTTAGCTAACATTAAATTCAGTGTACTAACTCCCTAAGCACACAGATGAGTAAAGTAACCAAAATGTGTACTCTGGGCCAGTACATTAAGTATACGACTCACATTCTTAATAAGTTATGAACAGTAATTAACTATAGGAAAAAATGAAAGAAATAAAAAACTAAATTACTTGGGATTAGAGTCAAATTTTATTGTTATGATTTAATGTTATATTTGCCAACATTACTGTTCTCTTTTTAAATTTAAAGATTTTTTTCCTTCTCAAATATAAACACTTCACTTAAAATACAACAACAAAAAACTAAACTAAATCAAAGATTCCAGACCTGGAAGTAATTAATTTAATGGTGTTCTACATATCACATAATATATTTTCAGTATGTTCATAAAAATACAAGAAACTAAGAGTGCCTGTGTGACTCAGTTGGTCATTCTTTAAACAGTATCATTTCACGATGCAAAATGAACAGACATAATGTAATAGAAATTTTGCAAAGACCATAATTATTTGCCTGATAAAATTATTACCCTCTTACCCAGAAACTAGTAACAATACAGAAATTGTTACTATTAGTAAACAGTTTCTATAGAATTTCTACCCTACCAGCACACATATTTCAATGCCTGTTATTTATGCTATACATTCAGATAGATATTCTGGTTTCCTGTAACATTTCTGTTCATTTAACTAATTCTGAACAGAGTTCTCTTACCTTTGTTATAAGATAACCTGCCCAAGATGCTGACCATTCAGCAAAGTTATTACCTAATTTACTCAAGTAAATTGGCTTCTTTACTCCAGACCAATCTGTTGACTTCTGAGAACTCTTGTATCTGTAATTTCGAAAATTTGTTGATTAAAATACACATATATCCATCTGTTGAGAATTTTAGTATAAAACATACAAAGAACTATATCAACTCCTTCACTGACTACCCCACTACTGCCTTGCTTTACTAAAATATGGTTAAAGACACTATTCTTCTGATTCCCTTGTTAATAATGGGGTGGAAAGTCACTCCTGCATTAAAGTACCCCAAGTACTTTAAAGGATTTGAGTCTGCCTCCTCCTCTTCCTCAGCGCTCCTTTCTGATCCTTCCAACTCCATTCTGTGTAAGAAAGATTTGTTCCTCTGAGGTTCAAGCCCCCCAGGTGTATCATTCTCTACTCCTTATGATGGGCATCTATTAAACTCGCTGATTATCTAACTCACTGATAATTTTAGTACATCTCTGTGTTTCCTTTCCTCCCTAAGTCTTACCATCCCAAGTGACTTTAAGGGCTGGCGGGACCAACTAATCAAACTCAAAACTTCTCAATGATTTTCTCTTTTACTTCTTTATCAGGATTCCCTTGCCAATACAAAAAAATTTCTTCACTTCCAAAATGAACTAGATATCTTCCTCTATAGCCCTAGCTTCCAAAATTTTTAGTTCTTTCACCCAGTTATACAAGCACATTGACTCTCTATCACTGAGATGTTCTATCCCTTGACCCTGTAAAATTCTCTTGATCTGTAAATACTTTTCTTTCATTACTTTTCTTAACCAGCATGGTCTTCATGGTCCTTCATTTCATAAGTCCTTTCATTTCATTTAATAAGAACTCTCTTATTAATATTCTCTACCTACTCCATTGCCTCACTGTCTTTATCAGCTGCACCCATCTGTTTCTACACATAAAATGTTCTAAATTTAAAAGGTTTCTAAATATAAAGAGTTATCTACCAAGTAAGTATCCAAACTTAAGGTCTTTTATAAAGAATTTACTACAAGGCTAGGACTATACCAGGGCTCAAAGAAGTAATTTACCCAAGGTCACATATCTAATAAGTATGTGACCTAGTGTACTTCATAGTTTCTAATTAAAAATAATTCATAACTTTATAGATTTCAATCAGTCTTTTCTTTTTAAGACTTTATTTGTCAGAGAGAGGGAGAGAAGGCACAAGCAGGGGAACTGGCAGGCAGAGTGAGCAGCAGTCTCCCTGCCGAGCAAGCAGCCCAATGTGGGACTCAGTCCTGGGATCATGACCTGAGCCGAAGGCAGATGCTTAACCCACTAAGCCACCCAGGTGTCCAGATTTCAATCAGTCCTAAAAAAATTATTAAAATTGAAAAAGAGGTTAGAATATACTTTTTTTTTGATGAGTTATTATTTTATTTTATTTATTTTTTTTTAATTTTTATTTTTTATAAACATATTTTTATCCCCAGGGGTACATGTCTGTGAATCGCCAGGTTTACACACTTCACAGCACTAACCATAGCACATACCCTCCCCAATGTCCATTACCCCACCCCCCATTCCCAACCCCCCTCCCCCCAGCACCCCTCAGCTTGTTTTGTGAGATTAAGAGTCACTTATGGTTTGTCTCCCTCCCGATCCCATCTTGTTTCTTTTCTTCTAAAAGGATTTTTTTAAATTCGGTCAGTAATACTTTGAAAGAATCCATTTTAAACTGAATATGAGTTTAATAAGCTTTTGACAGGCATAATTAATAAAGAAATTTAAGAGTTTAAAACTAGTTCCAAAGCCATTAGTAACCCCAACTACAGCGTAGAAATTTCAACCCTGGGACGCCTAGGTGGCTCAGTTGGTTGGACGACTGCCTTCGGCTCAGGTCATGACCCCGGAGACCCGGGATCGAGTCCCGCATCAGGCTCCCAGCTCCACGGGGAGTCTGCTTCTCCCTCTGACCTTCTCCTCGCTCATGCTCTCTCACTGCCTCGCTCTCAAATAAATAAATAAAATCTTTAAAAAAAAAAAAAAAGAAATTTCAACCCTCCAATTTCTCTTCATGAAGGCATTTTCTCCCTCTCCTTAAAAAAAAAAAGTATAGGGTATGTGCTATAAAGCTTATTAAACTCATATTCAGTTTAAAATGGATTCTTTCAAAGTATTACTGACCGAATTTAAAAAAATCAATCCTTTTAGAAGAAAAGAAACAAGATGGTATCAGGAGGGAGACAAACCATAAGTGACTCTTAATCTCACAAAACAAGCTGAGGGGTGCTGGGGGGAGGGGGGTTGGGAATGGGGGGTGGGGTAATGGACATTGGGGAGGGTATGTGCTATGGTTAGTGCTGTGAAGTGTGTAAACCTGGCGATTCACAGACATGTACCCTGGGGATAAAAATACTTTATATGTTTATAAAAAATAAACAAATTTAATAAAAATAAATAAATAAATAAGCTACAAAAAAAATCAATCCTTTTATAGCTTCAATAAATTCATCTAAATACTTAAAAATTACAGAATTTAACCAATGAGCAGACTGTACTTTTCATTTGACATTATAGGCATAGTCACAGTGGAAAATACATACTAGACTACTGAAAATACTTTCAATGCTAAAAAATTATCTCAAAAATAACATTAATTTTATGGGGCACCTAGGTGGGTCAGTTGGTTGTGTCTGACTCTTGGTTTCAGCTCAGGTCATGGTCTCATGTGTCATGGGACCGGGCCCCATACTGGGCTCTGTGCTGAGTGGGGAGTCTGCTTGAAAGATTCTCTCTCCCTCTCTTTTTGCCTCTCCCCCCAACTCTCAGACATGCATGCTCTCTTGCTCTCTAAAATAAATAAATAAATCTTTTTTTTAAAATGACATTAATTTTTTAAAGTTAAAAATAATTTTATAAAAATGGTATTATTGTGTTTACAGACCTAGTATTTAGATGAGGTTCCAGGATTTCCCGAACGTGCTCAGGAAATCTCCTCCACAACTGGTGACCGGGGCCATCAGTCTGCATCTCTCTACAGTCATAAATAGAAAGTAACTCCTACAAATACATATTTTACATTTGTAAATCTATAGTGAAACAGATAAATCTTTATACTCATCAATATTCTATACGTAATGTTTACAAAAATAATTTTTAAATATATAGAATTTAAAATTTTGGGGTTGTGAACTTGCTTAGGACATCTATTTTAATGCTTAAAACCATTTACGTGACTTACTTAAGGTCACAAAGCTGTGACTACGCACTACTTGAACATGAAGGTAGTTTATGTTCTATACATATAATATGTACTGTAATATAAGATTAAGAGCTATTTGGAGGAAAATGTGAAATTGTCCATATTTGCAGCAGTATAATTCTTTGAATTTGATCTTTTCTGAATTTTAATGAAAGCAACTAAAAATCCAAAATAGTTTTAAAAAATTCAAGATATCTCACAAATTCTATGTATAAAATACTGAGCTTAAAATTGTGAAAAGAAGGGGTGCCTGCTAGCTTAGCAGGTAGAACATGGAACTCTTGATCTCAGAGTTCATGGAGTAGAGTTTACTTAAAAAAGAAACTGTGAAAAGAGCATGCAAATATTAAAGACCAATTTACTATTCAGGCCCCCAAATTAAATGGTTTTATTTTACGTTCCTGAAAATAGTAAAACAAAATATTGATAAATGAAAAAAGATCTTTGCCTCTAATATTAATATTCAAAACAAGACAAACATGTTAGGGTATTAAATCTTTTATCACCAAATTACTCTTTCTTTCCAATTCCACTGAACATGACCATATGCAATAGGTGTATTTCTAATATTTATAAATATAAGCACTGTCTAGTAAAACACATACTTCATACTTATATTTAGTATTTTTTAGTAAAAGTAAGGAAGTATCTGAAAAGCTCAAATACAAAAATATCCAGAACCCATTTTCATTTTACTTTAAAATATTAATAAAATTTTGTTTGAAGCCAGATTTTTTTTCATGGGGCAAAGTCACTCTAGCTAATAACAAACCCTCTTATGTAGATCAGCAATTCTCTCTCTTTTTGGAGGGGACCATTTATACTCTTAAAAAGACCAATATACTTAACAATTGTAGAACTTGCTTCATATTTCATTGAAAAAACAGATGCGATCCAAAGAGACTTCCATAACTTCCACTTACATATCTACCCAGACTGACATTATCAGTATCAGTGCCCAAATGCTTTCTCTCCTCTTACTACAGATGAATTGCTTTTGTTTTTAATTAAGGCTACCCCTCTACTTGCACACTATATTCCACATCTTTCTATTAAAAGTAGTATTATATCAATTCTTTCCTATATCATCTATTCTTCTCTCCGATGAATTATATGATTTACATGTAAGCATATTATTATTTCTCCTATCTTTACTCCTCTTTTCTTCCCAGGTACTATTTCATTCTTCCACTCTCCCTTAAAGACACTTTCTTGTCTTCTGGAACACCACATTTTCCTACCTTACTGGCAGCTCCTTCTCAGTTTTCTTACCTGTTCCCTCCTTTTCTCACGGATCTCTCAATGCCCAGAGCTCAATTACTAGAATCTTTTTACCTGTACTCCCTCTCTTGATCATTTTATTCAGGATCATAATTTTAAATATTATCTCTATAATGAACACATCCAAATTTATATCTGAAACTCAAACCACTCACCATGAATTTCAGACCTGAATATCTAACAAAACAAAAATTTTTTTAGACAAATAAATTAAAAAAAAAATCATGAAAAAGGGTAAAAAAGCCAAACTGGAAAAATATTTACTACATGTATGATTTACAAAGGGTTAATTTCTACTATATACAAATAAGTATAATAAATAGTAATAAAAATTAAATCTATACCAAGAGAATGGGCAAAGATCATCAGAGAAAATTCGCCAAAAAAAGCAATAAATATATAAAAAATGATATACCTCTCTCATAATTAAATGCTATTCAAGTAAAATGGTACTATTTTTCATCTGTCACATAGATAAAGTTTTAAAATTCTGAAAAAGGCCAGTTTGTCAGGGGCGCCTGGGTGGCTCAATGGGTTAAAGCCTCTGCCTTCGGCTCAGGTCATGATCTCGGGGTCCTGGGATCGAGCCCTGCATTGGGCTCTCCGCTTAGAGGGGAACCTGGTTCCCCCCTCCTCTCTCTCTGCCTGTCTCTCTGACTACTTGTGATCCCCATCTGTCAAATGAATAAATAAAATCTTTAAAAAAAAAAAAAAAGACCAGTTTGTCACAGAAGTATAAACTGGTGAAACTTTTTTTGATAAAATTTATCAAATGTAAATTCTGTACTTGCTCTGTGACATATTTTAACTTCTAGATATTTATATTATTGCTATATTCACTCAAGTGCTCAGAAATATATGTATGTTCTCTGACGTATTTCTTATAAAAGCGAAAAACTGAATATATCTTAATTGTGTTAAATAAATTTCTTAAACAAATTATGGTACATCCTTATTGAATATTAAGTTACTGAAAAGAATAAATTAGAGACCTATGTACTGAAATGGAAAATTACCCAAGACAGACTATAGAATACAAAAGAAAATCAAGTTACAGAACATCTGTCTTGGGTAGTAGTATGATCTCCTTGTGTGGTGGAAAAGACATATATATTTGTTAAATACTCTGAAAATTTTCCGAAGTATCTATAATGATCTGTCAAGAGAGTACATTTCTATGCTTTGAAATTTTGTCATGAACTTATATTATGATCATTATGAACTCTGATAATGACAGTTTACAGAAATAAGTTTTCAACATACAGATTTACAACTTTCTTACTAGAATTCAGCAACACAAAGCCAATATTGACCATACATACTCTTACCTGAATGGCGTAAGCAGCTGAATCTTGAGCCCGGCTATTATCTGCATATGCGAGGTAAGCTCTTGTTAGTTCCATCAATAATCCAAAGGCGAAGCTTGAATCTTCTACTCCAGTCTCAAAAAAAAGAAAAAAATCACAGATAAAGTGTATAATTTTTTAAACTGCACTGTGCCTTACTTGGTTAATTTACCTAATTTACTTAGTTACCTAGGTGAATTTAACTCAAAAAAAGAAAGGACGCTAAGGTTTAAACTAGGTTTCATATCAAGGCTAAGACATAATCTGTACCCAAGAAACCAAACTTAAGGCTTTTTAGGCTATTTATAAAGAGTATTAGAATCAATCGACTCTTGTATAGCTCCAACAAGTTTTACTTTTTTGTTTTGTTTTGTTGTTGCTGTTGCTGAAGATTTTATTTTTAAGTAATCTCTACACTCAATGTGGGGTTCAAACTCATGACCCTGAGATCAAGAGTTAGTCACATGATCTTCAGACTAAACCAGCCAACTGCCCCTTATTTTTCTTTCTTTTAACCTTTAAAAAGAAAATTGCATATATAGCATTTCCTAAATGGCATGCTATAGAAGCCTGGTCGTTTGAGACACTCCAAGAAGTAATTTTACCATACCCTCCTCTTGGATGTGCATAGTGCATACATTAAATGATATAATAGATGTTCTGTTTGATTTTGTTTTACAGGATTTCTTAAACACATTTGACCATGGAAACTTTTCTATACATTCACTATTATGACACCCTGAGAATTAGTTTCCAATGAAAATACTTAGCAATAGTGTTGAAATAGTAGTATTTAAATAATTAATTAGGTTTTAACTATTTGTCATCATTAGGTTGGGAAGCTTTTAAAAAGAACACAGCACACTAGTCTGGACTCTAGCTTTATTGTTTTTGGCACTAGATCCTGGCACATAGCATTAAGAAATAAACTCTGAAGTTACCTTAATTGTCTAGTTTAGATCATGTTGCCACTAAGGATAACCTGAAGAATTCTTTGTAAACGAAATATAGAAATTCAAATAGGATGGAGAACTCTTCTTGTCATTCCAAATTAACATTACTTACCACAAATGTAAAATCTTTTCCTTGGCTTTCAGTTGTTGAGAAATCTAGTCGACCTGGATCTATTGCCCCCAATTCCCCTAAACATTCTCCACAGAGCAACCGAGCTTGAGAGTTTGCATCTTGGCAACCTTTCAAAAGTACTGTCACCAACTGTGAGATAACAGGTTCCACTGTTTCACTATCTGTTGCATATTTTATCAGTTTTTCCTGAAAGCAGAAAGAAAATTTTTATGTAATTTCTATAAACTAGTATATTTTCCTAACTAGAAAGCTTAAAATATTAAGGAATATATGACATAAACATTGACAAAATTAATTCCTATATCTGCAGAGTTCACATAATATAGTCCACAATACATTCTGTAGGATTATAATCATTATTTTAGAAAGTTTTAATCTTTAATCCACTAAACAGTTACTGAGTATTATTACATTAGTATACAAAAATAAGACACAGACTTCTCCCAAGTTCCCAGTCTAAGTGGAAAACAGACACGTAAATAAGTAATTAAAATATCATATACATTATGTACAATAACAAATATATTTACAAGGTAAGAAAGCAATCAAGAAAATTAAAAAGATCTCAGGGTAACATTTCAAGAATAGAGGATAGATGCTTAAGTAAATAAGTCAACAAGGAACAGCTTTATTTAAAACAAGCAGACTGAAGTGTATATATAAAACCAGCAGAGGAGGAAAAAATAATAGGAAAAGGGTTCCATGGTGATGAGAAACAAAATGTTGGTTCAAGAAATCTTTTTTCATCAATTTCCTGAGGATGCTGTAATGGAAACCTGTTAAGTAAGAAGAGACTATTTCCAAGGCAGTGGAAATTTAGATACTGTATTTGTGTGACACTTTAGAACTTCTTCATTTATACTATTTTCTTTCTACCAAAAGTAAAGCATACATGAGCATCTCAAACTCAATGTTAAAACTATGATTCAAGAGTAATCATTTCAGGGACGCCTGGGTGGCTCAGTTGGTTAAGCAGCTGCCTTCGGCTCAGGTCATGATCCTAGCGTTGTGGGATCAAGTCCCACATCCGGTTCCTTGCTCACCAGGGAGCCTGCTTCTCCCTCTGCCTCTGCCTGCCACTCTGTCTGCCTGTGCTCGCTCTCTCTCTCTCTCTCTCTCTCTGACAAATAAATAAATAAAATCTTTAAAAAAAAAAAAGAGTAATCATTTCAATAGAAAAATAAAAAGACATTTTATCTCATTCAGTCTTTAATAGTCGATCACTTAAATAACATTACAGATTAATTCAGATATAAATACTTAAAAATTAGCTAGAAATGAGTAAGTACCAAAACTAATACAAGAAATTATAAACATTTACTAACATGCTAACACTAGAAAATATAAGATCACTTTAGTTGGCAGAAATAAATTCAGTTCAAGGCAATACTTGTTATGAAACACTAAATGAAAGGTAATTTAAAAATATACTTATCTCTTATGTACTTAATAATGTGTCAACTTCTAGGTTAGAATTAAGTTTCATTTTTCAGCAAAAATACTGAATTCCAAAAATGAGTGTGTGTTCAATTCCTCTATTAAAAAGGCTTTCTAACATATGGACCCAATTTTATCATTTTCCAAATGCTTAATCAATTGTCAAAACAAATTTGTTTGCTCTAATTATTGGAAATATAATTTTTATCATATCCTAAATGTCCATATACATAAAGGTCTATACTTGAACTTTCTTTCTCACTGATCTATTTATTCATGCACCAGAATCACACTGTTAAAATTAACCAACTGAGCCACCCAGGCGTCCCCTTTTTTTTTTTTTTTAAAGATTTTATTTATTTATTTGAGAGAGAGACAGTGAGAGAGAGCACAAGAGGTGAGAAGGTCAGAGGGAGAAGCAGACTCCCCATGGAGATGAGAGCCTGATCACACTGTTAAAATTATAGAGGCTATAGAGTATATTACTGTCTAGTAGGGATACTAAAACCTCATAGTTAGTTGCTTTTTCCCCCCAGAGTTGTCTTAGCTATTATTATGTTTATTTTTCCATATGAACATTAGTATGAACTTTTGTAGTTAAAAAAAAGAAGCCAGGGGCACCTGGGTGGCTCGGTGGGTTAAAGCTTCTGCCTTCAGCTCGGGTCATGATCCCAGGGTCCTGGGATCGAGCCCCGCATCGGGCTCTCTGCTCGGCGGGGAGCTGCTTCCTCCTCTCTCTGCCTGCCTCTCTGCCTACTTGTGATCTCTGTCAAATAAATAAAATATTTAAAAAAAAAAAAAAAGAAGCCATTTCGTGGCATTCTTTTGGGATAGCATTAAATTTATAAAATCATCTAGAGAAAACTGAAACCTCTGTAATACCTAAGGCAACCTACCAGATAAATATGGGATGCTTTCCATTTGTTTAAATCTACTACATTTTTGGGCGCCTGGGTGGCTCAGTGGGTTAAAGCCTCTGCCTTTGGCTCAGGTCATGATTCCAGGGTGCTGGGATGGAGCCCCACATCGGGCAGGGAGCCTGCTTCCTTTCCTCTCTCTCTACCTGCCTCTCTGCCTACTTGTGATCTCTGTCAAGTAAATAAAATCTTTTAAAAATAAATAAATAAATAAATAAATAATAAATCTACTACAATTTTGTGTCTTTCAGGAATGTTTCAAGGTTTATCTTTATTGGTTTATACATTTTTCATTATTGCTTATTCCTATATTATCTTTTTCTGTACTATTATAAGTTGGATTTTCCAACAGATCTTCTACCTGGTTATTGCTTATTATATGAAAATTATTTTTTATATGTTGATTTTATATCCTATCTTACTGAATTAGTTATCTGAATTAGTTTTATTGATAATTCCCTAGTTTTTCAAGTATATTAGCCTATCTGCCAATAGAAATTCTTTTACAGGGGCACGGAGTGGCTCAGCTGGGTAAGCATCTGCCTTTGGCTCAGGTCCAGGGTTCTGGTATCAAGCCCCACATCACGCTCCCTACTCAGCAGGAAGTCTGCTTTTCCCTCTGCCTCTCCCCTGCTCATTCTCTCCCTCTCTTTTAAAAATAAATTAATAAATAATCTTTAAGAATTCTTTTACATTTTTTCCAATTATTTGACTCTGACTTCTTATTCTTATCTAAAGTCATTGGGTGATACTTTCAGCTCAATGTTAAATTACAGTGGAGATAATGAGTAAGCTTGCTTTAGTGAGAATACATCTTATTTTCCCATTAAGTATGTGTATGTATGTGTGCACATATACAAATATATACATACACATATATGTATTAAGGTAGTATCCACCAATTCTTATTTTCTTAGGTGTTTTTATCTGAAGTGGATGTTACAGTTTGTCAAAGGCTTTTTCAGCATCTATGGAAATAATGGTATGACTTTTCTCCTTAGACATATGAATATAGTGAATTATATTAATGAACTGCAAAATAACCATCCTTACAATCCTGGAATAAATTACAGTTGGTCATGGGGTATTATTTTCTTATGTGAAACTGAATTGTTTGATAATATTTCACTTAGAATTTATCAGTATTTTTTAAAAATTTATTTATTTATTTGACAGAGAGAGATCACAGTAGACAGAGAGGAAGGCAGAGAGAGGGAAGCAGGCTCCTTGCTGAGCAGAGAGCCTGATGCGGGACTCGATCCCAGAACCCCGAGATCACGACCTGAGCCGAAGGCAGCGGCTTAACCCACTGAGCCACCCAGGCGCCCCAGTATTTTTAAGTGGATAATGAAATTTAATTTTACTGTTTTGTGCTATCTTCATGGAGTTTAGTGAACACTGTTACATAATATTCCTCAGAAAAAAACGGATGTTTTCCTTCATTTATTATGCTCCAAAATAATTTAAAACAGCATTTGGACTAACTGGTTTTTTTGAAGATTTGGTAAGAATCCCCCTGTGCAACCACTGGGCCTGGTGCTTTCCTCTAGAGGTAATTCTTTTATAATATTCTCTAATTCTTCTATAGAAACTAGTCTTTCTACTGTAGTCAATATTGATAAACTGTATTTTCCAGGGAAAATATCCAAGTTTGCAAATATATTTGCACAGAAGGGTACAAAGTGGTTTGCCATTTTATTTTTTATTTATTTATTTTTAGAGATTTTATTTATCCACTTGTCAGAGAGAGAGAGAGCGGGCACAGGCAGACAGAGTGGCAGGCAGAGGCAGAGGGAGAAGCGGGCTTGCCGCCAAGCAAGGAGCCTGATGCGGGGGACTTGATCCCAGGATACTGGGATCATGACCTGAGCTGAAGGCAGCGGCTTAACCAACTGAGCCACCCAGGCGTCCCTGGTTTGCCATTTTAAAAAATATTTCCTGGGGCACCTGGGTGGCTCAGTGGGTTGGGCCTCTGCCTTCAGCTCAAGTCATGATCTCAGGGTCCTGGGATCAAACCCCGCATCAGACCCTCTGCTCAGCAGGGGGCCTGCTTCCCCGCCCCCCACCCACCTGCCTCTCTGCCTACTTGTGATCTGTCAAATAAATAAATAAAATCTTAAAAACTAAACAATAAAAAGTATTTCCTTTGTTTCAATGGTTATTTCTGTCTTGTCATTTCCTATTTACAAATTTATGCTCTCTGCTTTTTGTTCTTCATTAGGTTAGATATTTATCTATTTTGCTAATATTTTCCAAAGAACTAAAATTTTTATTAGTTTTTTTCTCTATATCATTAATTTCTATTTTAATTTTTTAAAGATTTTATTTATTTACTCATGATTGACATGGAGAGAGAGAGGCAGAGGTAGAACCAGGCTCCCCGCTGAGCAGGGAGCCTGATGTAAGACTTGATCCCAGGACCCTGGGATCATGACCTGAGCGAAGGCAGACACAACCATCTGAGCCACCCAGGAGCCCTCCACTTTTATTTTTTATTACTTTCTTCCTTTGCTGTCTTTTCTTAAATAGGTTTGTTGAAATTTAATTCACATACTATAAATTCCCTCTATTAAAGTATACAAATCAGTATTTAGTATATCTAAATATACTAAATACAAGCACAACCATTACTTCTAATTCCAGAACATTTTTTGGAGATTGATTTATTGATTTTAGAGAGAGAGAAAGGAGAGAGAGAGCATGCATGTGGGACGGGAGAGGAAGAGAAGAGGGTCAGCAGGAGAGAGAATCCTGAAGCTGACTCCCCACTGAACCGAGGGGCTCAATCCCAGGACTTTGAGATCATGACCTGAGCTGAAAATCAAGAGTTAGCCGCTCAACCCACTGAGCCACTCAGGCACCCCATTCCAGAATATTTTTATCACCCAAAAAGGTAACTGTCCCTAATAGCGGGCAATCCCTATTTCCCCCATCCTCTCAGCCACAGGAAACCACTAATCTACCTTCTGTCTCCATGGAGTTATTAATTTAGGAGAATCTATATCTATATCTATATCTATCTATATATATGTAGTATCTTCTTTGTGAATTTTGTATCTTCTTCATGAATTATGGCTTTTACCATTACAAAGTAACCTTTTTATGTCATATTAAGTGCTTTTTGGTTTCAAATCTTTATCATGTAGTAGCAGAATGAGAATTCCTGTTTTCTTATTGTTTCAACTTATTGGTTATAAATTTGCTCATCTCTTTATTTTTAGCATTTCTAAATTATCCTTTTTAGATGTATGCCCTGTATATAGCAAAGAATTTGTTCTTGCATTCTAAGTCAAATTACTAATTTTTTTTCTTTTAAGGTCTTTCACATTTATTAATATGACTGATATCCTTAGCCCCAATTCTGTCATTTTTATTTTTACAACACTATGTATTATAATTACTGTATTTTTTCTCTTTTACTTTAAAAATTAATTTATTTTAGTATGGGAGAAAGTTGATACTTTTGTTCTAAAGGTATCCTCTATACTAATACCTTTTTTAATGTTTCCAGTCCTTTTTTCTTACTTAACCTTCTATAACGGCTACCAGTTTGAAATGGTCTATTTTGACTCCCAGTTTTTTCTGATGCAACAATTACTGAGCTTATTTTATTTATGTCTCATTGTTTCTGTTCTTCCATTAAAAAATTCCATTATTTCTACTTTATTAGAATATATAACATTCATATATAATTCTTCCATCTTTGTTCCCACTGTTGCTCTAGTCTTAGATCTGTAATTATATATGAACAGTAACCATCAGGTCCTTTTGCCAAAGTCTCCCCAGTCTTCTCTTGATTACCTGAAGCTGTTCTCTAATATATCTCATAGGAAGATTTGCTTATACAAACAGTATACCTTCAACTCTTATATGTTTACAATTGTGTTTCTCCCTACCTGTGTTAGTCTAAGGATAACTGGACTCATTCTTTACTCATACTTTATGCCATACTTTATGCTTGACGTTTTAAAAAATGATGCTACCCTCTCAGCCTAATGTGTTGAGAAGTCTGATACTAACCTACTTTTCCTACTCTTCTAAGGATTTTTAAATATATACTTTTGCATGTAGGTCCTGAAATTATCTTATTATTAAAGTCTAAGGTATTTATCAGACTTGACTAGTCTGGGGTCAATTTTCTCAGGTACACAGTTGGGTCCTTTCAACATGCAGATTTAGGCCTTTTCCTTTCAGAAAGTTTGTTTTACAGTTTTAAATATTAATTACACTCTAACAAAAAAAATTAATTCCATTCTATTGTTTTATTTTTCTTCCTTAGAAACTCTAGTGTATGTGAAATCTGCCAACCTTCCATTTCAACCACTTCTTTGATCCTATTCACTCCATGGGTACAGGTCTGTGAATCATCAGGCTTAAACATTTCAGAGCACCCACCATAGCACATACCCTCCCCAATGTCCATCACCCAGCCACCCATCCCTCCCACCCCTGCTAGCAGCACTCTGTTTGTTTTGTGAGATTAAGAGTCTCTTATGGTTTGTCTCCCTCCCGATCCCATCTAACAGTAAGGTTTTACAGTGGCTTGCAAGATTCCCACTTCATGAGTACTTTCTTTTGTCAACCTAGTGAAAGTTTTTTTCATGAATAGCTTCTGGGGAAGGAGAGTAGAGGGAGAATCTGGCACATCTTTGATTTGTAGATTTCTTTTTATTTCTACAGGAACCTTAAAACTCTCTTACTTTCTTCTTTCTGTTTATAATTAAGTACCCAAAGAATGTCCCCATCCTCCTATTCTTTCAGTTCTCCCCAGACATAATGATTTTCAGAGATGAAAACCTTAGGATCTACACACTTTAAAGTACCTCCCTTATAGCCAGAGCTCTGATATACCACATCCTGACCTACTTTTTGAGTTGGACGATCTTTGTTGGTGATTTTTTTCTTTGCCTCATTATCCTTGGCTCCTCCACTCCACTCTCTTCTTTTTCATATAGTCTTTTCAGAATCTAGATGCTCTTAAAATAAATTTGTGATGTGAGCTCCAGATAGCTCCGCTGCTTACAGGTAATCTGAAGTTCATAGTATTCTCAGCCTCATAGTTATGCTGAAGGTATGTCATGTGTGGATTTATCTGCTCTCCTTGTTGCTCTTTATGTTTTGGAGGGTATGTAGAGATTCAGATTTAGGCATCCAACTTTATCCTAGTATAACTTGGAGGTCTTTAGCGCTTTATTTTCAATGGATTCATTCTCAGATTTGTAATCATTAGCAAATATGTCTTTTTATTAGAATACTGCACTGGCAACAAAGTTTACTTTGTCCTCAATACAAACCCTGTCCTACTGGGATTTTACCACAGAGATTCACTTCAACCTGAGTAGTATCAATTTTCAGAAAGAGATTATATGGTTGCTCAGTTTGATCTATAGACTGATTTTTCTGACATAGAAATAAAAATTTCCTGCTATCCACTGACCTTAGGTGTCATTTATATCCTTCAAAACTGTATATTCCTCCTTAAACGTAAGGAGTATAAACTTATTTCTTTAATGTCAATGACCCTCTGGGGGCTACCCATTAGAAGAGGGCTTCTGCAGGGTCAGTCCATCAAAACAGTCATGTATCTAAGGCTACAGTAGCCCTTATCTTATTAAATGTCACATCACCTTTTACAGTTTACTTTGTTACTACATTATAACCAATTATTTCTTTAGCCAGTTATATCAAAACTTCAGATCTGATTATTTTTTTAAGATTTTATTTATTGGTCAGAGAGCGAGCACAAGCAGGCAGAGGCAGAGAGAGAAGCAGGCTCCCCACCAAGCAAGGAGCCCAACGCGGGACTCGATCCAAGGACCCAAGGATCATGACCCGAGCTGAAGGCAGTGGCCCAACCAACTGAGCCACCCAGGTGTCCCCAGATCTAATTATTTCAAACACCTCCTTTCAATGTACTCGTGAAGTATCTTTTCCTCTCCCTCTGGTTAAGATCTGAACTTTTAAAAGAGTATCTTTTGCATTTGTTCTTTCATAGATCTCACAGCATTCACTACAAAGACTTTGACTTCTAACCCTGTTTTCTTAAATCAGTTTCTTGCTCTCATATCGCTATAGGTTCAGTCATCTTCTTGAGCTGCAACATCCAATATCATAGCCACTATCTACGCGAAACTATTTAAATTTGAACAAACTAAAATAAAATTAAATACCCAATTCTTTAATCACACATCTTATGTGCTCATGAGAGCCACACATGGCTAGCAGTTACGACTGGACAGGGCAAATACAGAACATTTCCATATTCAAAGAAAATTGTTTTGGACAGTGCTATTCTAGAACTTAACTGAATTGCTTTCAACACTGATGTTACTTTCTCGTCATACTTCACAAAAACCAAAACATTTCCTTCTCTCTTTTTGTGTAGGTGTTTTAAGCCATTATCTGTGCAGATATGGCTGGGAACACACGTGTCTCTGGATGTCTTTTCTTATTTTCCCTGGCTCTCCAATACATTATCTTTAGTTTTCTTTTTTTTAAAGATTTTATTTATTTATTTGACAGACAGAGATTACAAGTAGGCAAGAGAGGCAGGCAGGGAGAGAGGAGGAAGCAGGCTCTCCGCGGAGCAGAGAGCCCAATGTGGGGCTCAATCCCAGGACCCTGGGATCATGACCTGAGCCGAAAGCAGAGGCTTTAACCCACTGAGCCACCCAGGCGCCCCTATCTTTAGTTTTCTTCTTACTAACTTAAAGTAAATTTATCCAGCTATAAATTGATTCTAAACTAGATTTTTTTTTAAAGATTTTATTTATTTATTTGACAGAGAGAGAGATTACAAGTAGGCAGAGAGGCAGACAGAGAGAGACAGAGAAGCAGGCTCCCCGCTGAGCAGAGAGCCCGATGCGGGGCTTGATCCCAGGACCCTGAGATCATGACCTAGCCAAAGGCAGAGGCTTAACCCACTGAGCCACCCAGGGGCCCCCATTCTAAACTAGATTAAACCTTACTTTAAAATATCCTAAAATATCTGTGGCCATTACATCTTATTCAGACTCTATCTGACCTTCAAGACTCCTACAAGTACACTTTCTACTCTGCCTAGCTAATCTATTAGCACTGGGGCTTTACGTTGAAAGGCTTATCCGGGTTATTACCAGATGTGATTTTTCTTTTGTGACACAGGTAGCAAAAGTTGGGCAGTTGTGGTTTTTCCCTAAAAATATAAGCAATCTCTTTAAGTTCTCAGATTAAATTAGGCCATAATCATGTCATCTGCTTAGAAATAACCTAACCTAGGACACCTCTAGGCGAAGAGGAGAGATCCTATGCTATTCATAAATCCCTATATTAATATAGAAAGCTAGAAGCCCTCTAAGCTACCTGAAATCCAGGTAGAGATTTGTTTGGGGCAAGGGGTAAGCACAGTTTCAGTGAAGTAGTGCAGGGCATGGAATGAGGCTGTAAGACTGATAATGTAGACTTAGAGTCAGGAGAGCATAAAACTTACACTTAAGGAGATTCAAGGCTCCCCATTTGTGGTAGGACCATCTCCACATTGGCTGCTACCCACACTGGTTCTACAAGTTCACTGATTCATCATGTGATATGCATGATAACCATCATATATATCTTTTGTCCTAAATAAGTGCTTCCTTCTCTCGTGAAAACAAACATAACCTGGTTTTGCAAAGCCCCTAACTCATGAGGGGTCTTTAGGCTTTCACATCCTATCATATAAGTTCTTGACATGCAAAAACAAATATCTCAGGTAATTTTTTTCTGTTTTACAGCTTTATAGTGACCAAATTATTTTAAAGAGCAGTTCTCACTGTCATCAAGGTTAGAGGTAATCTACAGTATGTTGCCAAAGAAAAGAAAAAGTTCACTGCCATCATGAAAAACTAAACTTAAAAATTTAGTTTCATTAAAAGTTAATTCAGTCAAAATGTAAAATGGCAAAATTACTGAGATATTCTATGATAGGTATCTATAGGAAATTATACGAGAAGACACATGGACTGCTGCCATTGTACACATACAACCTTATTTAGGAATATGTAATAACCAAAAACAAAATGGTCAAATCATGACCCTTCAAAACAATAACAAAAAACTCTGCACATCCTTGGTATTCAGCCTCAAAGAGTATTTCATGGATTAGTGATTCTAGTCAGGTCTGATAATCTTGGTAAAATAAAAATTACTTCTTTCACTAAACCTACTGAATCTCAAGTAAATATGCTAAACTGTCATTTTTCTTTAAACTAAACTTTAACTTTTAAATTTCTTTAACATCTTACTTTCCTATACTTTTAATTACATCATAGGATCTTAGTGTACCTGATTTTTATACAAAGTTTCCTTCAGACTTGTAAGAGCATGAATACGAACATCTACATTTTCATGCTGAATTGCTTTCATGGATAGTTGAAGAGTTGTCTGAAGATCTGTACTCTCTGAGGTCTCCTATATACAGAACAAAGAGAGATACACCATGTCAGTTAATGATTTCAAAAACCATTTCAGAAAGTCTGGATTCCCTACAGAGTTACCATTAAAGTAGTAAACTATACCTCAATTAAAAGCAGCGTTAAAAAATAATTTCTGGCACCTGGGTGGCTCAGTGGGTTAAGTGTCCGCCTTCGGCTTAGGTCATGACCCAGGGTCCTAGGATCGAGTCCCATATCTGGTTCCCTGCTCAACCAGAAGTCGGCTTCTTCCTCTGCCCTTCCTCCCTACTCATGCCAAGCTTGTGTTCTCTCTCGCAAAAATATATACATAAAATCTTCAAAAAATAATTTCCATTTCTTCCTTCATTTAACATATGTTATTTTTAGTAATTCTTACAGAAGGGATTTCATTCTAAAATTTAAGATTTAAAAAAATTTTTTTTAAGATTTTATTTATTTTTTTGACAGAGAGACACATAGCAAGAGAGGGAACACAAGTAGGAGGAGTGGGAGGGGGAGAAGCAGACTCCCCGTCGAGCAGGAAGCCCAATGCAGGGCTCCATCCCAGGACCCTGGGATCATTACCTGAGCTGAAGGCAGACACTTTACTACTGAGCCACCCAAGTGCCCCTCATTCTAAATCTTCGGACCTGGAGAAAAATTTTATTCCGATCAAATAAAGAATCTACTTATCTGAATAAAATCCTTCTTGGTAAGAAATAACAAGTTTCCCTAAACTTACAAAGAACTATATAATAGCCTTGAACCAAATCTAGATTATATAAATGAATAATTCACTCCTTATCTGATTACTTATGACTATAATGAGTTATCCAATAAAAGAGAAAATAAAGACCTCAGGACCTATCTTGGGGTCTGCAGTAAATATTTCTGCTATTCTGACCCAAGATCAGGTATTCCACTCTCTGTCCTAAAACTCTGTGGAATCACACCTTCATAATTTCGGAGAATTCACTGGACTTGATAGAACTACAGGTTATTCCCCTTCTAAAGCTCAGGAATCAGTAAGATTTGATAATATCATACCATTGTTTGTAGCACAACATAACTAGAATTCTCCAGCAGTTTTTCTGGGCATGAAGCTATGGTAGCTTCTTCTTTGGGGGACTACAAATAGGGACATATTGACCTAGTAAGTCAAGTCACAGGTACTGTATTTTTTGCTCTCTGTTCTACATAATGTAATAACATCTTTATCTAAGTGCTAAACTTCCTTCTAAAAAAATCATAGTTTGTGATAGGGCTATCTAATTGCCAAAATTAGCCACTGGAACAGGACTATATTATCCCTAGATCTAATTCTAAAGAACCTATGTTCAAAGTATTGGAATTTGGGAACAATTTTGTATCAGTGATCTCCCAAGACATAAATAAAAGATTAAATACCTTTCTGTATTCCTGTAGAACTGCTTTTATCTTTTTTAATTCTGGATGATCAGGTAAAAAATATATTTCATGAAGAAAATCTTGTACAGCATCCCTGATAGTTAAGTGGGAGAAAAAGAATTATTTGCAAAGAGTATGAGTACTAAAAAAAAATAAAGCAGAAGTTGAAACTAAGGCCAATTTAGTTCACACTTAAAAGTGCTAGTGGGGACACCTGGTGGGCTAAGTTGGTAGAGCATGTGACTCATCTCCAGGTGGTGAGTTTGAGCCCCATACTGGGTGTAGAGATTTTAAAGCTATTATTTAAAAAAAAAAAAAAAAAAAAAAATGCTAGAGATGCCTGAGTGGCTCAGTTGGTTAAGTGTCTGACTCCTGATTTCAGGTCATGATCTCAGGGTCGTGAGATGGAGCCTAATGGGGCTCTGTGCTCAGTGTGAAGTCTGCTTGAGATTCTCTCTCCCCCATCCTTCTGCCCCTCCCCTCACACTCTCTTCTCTCCCAAATAAATTCTTTAAAAAAGTGCTAGTGGATTAATGATCTTTCCTAACCATGTCTAGTTATTAATAATGGCAATTACATCTAAGGAAATCACCCTGTTGCAGTATTTACATTGGTGGCCCTGAATAAAACTGTGCTTCTTTGTATAGGTATGCATATATAGTCACTTCCTCTTCATTTTGGGCGAGATGTGTGACTTGCTTTAACACACAGAATGTGGCAGAGGAAAATGCTATGCCAATTCAGGGCCTAAGTGTCAAAAACGTCCGGCAGCTTCTGATTGGTGCTCTTCAGAGTCCTAAGTCACCGCATAAGATGTCTGGCCACCAACATGGACAGGCTACATGAAAACAGTGAAGTTCCAAGACTACATGGAAAGAGACAGAAACCCAGCCAAGTCTACCTGCTGGATGACTGCAGCCATACTAGTGACCAAAGAATCTACCAGCTGAACCCAGTCCAGACTGCAAAATTATAAGTAAATAAAAATGCTGTAATTTTAAGACGCTAGATTTTGGAGTGTTTCACAGTGTAGCGATACATAGCCAAACCCAACCTTAAAACACAAATTCTCATTAAAAATTTAAGAGAAATAGATATAAATAATTCTTATTGAGGCTACTCTAATAATACCTAAATACCCAAAAAGTATTTCTAAATTCTAGTCTTCATTCATCTCTGCAACAAGTATGAGTAAAGCAACTATCATGTGACACTACGTGCTAGACACTGGTGATGTAATAATAAAGGAAGTTGAAAGAATTTCTTTATTCAGGGAGTTTACGATCTTCTAACTTGCACTAAATAAAAGAGAATCTTTTTATATGAAAAGGTAGAAAATTAATTGCTGTAAATCAAAAGCACGGATAACACTATTTACATAATTCCAAGAAAGTATCTGAAAAAGTCATCTAGATCAGTGGTTATGTTGTTCTATTATATTCAAATTATCCAAAATAAAAGTACTTTAACTGAAAAAAAAACAAACCCTACGTTAACCTTTTTTTCTGTACTTTCTCCCTCCTTAGACAGTTATTGAAAATGATTAATGGGAATAGCAGTAATATGTGTATAAACAGGTAAATAAGTAGTACTTAAACCCTAACTTCTCAGAAGCAAAGGTATATATATAACAGTAAGTGTAAACACAGAAACAATTTTAAAATGTATAGAAACACATTCCAGGCTAAAAGCAACCAGGGTAAAATACAAAAATGGAAGGGAGTAACGTTATGTTCTTCCAATAGCAATCCAAGTAAGTTAGAGCACAGTCTGTTTTGGAAAATCTTGAGGAAAGATTTAAAGAAGTAAAAAGTGACCAAATTTTGGAAAGACTTAAAAGTCAAGATAAGCAATTTGAAATTCATTAGTTAGTAATTGGGAGAATCAGAGAATGTCTCCATATGCTATAATAATACTGATAAAAAAGATGCTTTTATTTTATTTTTTTTTAAGATTTTATTTATTTTTTTGACAGACAGAGATCCCAAATAGGCAGAAAGGCAAGCAGAGAGAGAGAAGGAAGCAGACTCCCTGCTGAGCAGAGAGCCCCACAAGGGGCTCGATCCCAGGATCCTGAACTGCAGGCAGAGGCTTCAACCCACTGAGCCACCCAGGCGCCCCAAGAGATGCTTTTAAATATGAACAATAAGAAATGTGATAAAAGCCTAAAGGAAGGGAGGCTGGTATAAGGCTAATGCAATGAAGTAATGAGAGTTTCAATTAAGATAAGCTATAGAAAGTAGGTGAACATACCTCCTAACCTTTCTCATGTTATTCAACTACCTGCCTTTTAAGTGTGAAAGGAAAGGTAAAGGGGCGCCTGGGTGGCTCAACTGGTTGGACGTCTGCCTTTGGTTCTGGTCAAGATCCTGAGTCCCAGGATAGAGCACTGCTTTGGGCTCCCTGCTTAGTGGGGAGTCTGCTTCTTCCTCGCCCCTCACCCTGCTCGTGCTCTATCAAATAAATAATTAAAATCTTTAGGGAAAAAAAAAAAGGAAAGGTAAATTTAGCCTTACTTTTTTCAAAACTGATGAAACATAATTTTGAGTTGCTGATTAAATGTTTTAAATATAATTATTATGGGTCAATGTCACAACTGAAATAACATTAGTTTAATCTATATTGGCTTAAAGCATGTCAATTATTTTTGTTTGATGCACTCTAAATTAAAAAGAATGTGAACAATTCCACCTTACCAGCAGTAATCCCAATACCATGAGACATAAATATACTGTAATAAAAAGTTGCTACTCTACTATTAATTTCAGCTACAATAAATACCTGTTTTCAATTATGAGGTAGTGAAATATAGCTGCAGTTTCTTCAGGCTGGATGTGTATGAGAGGTAACAAAGCTACTATCACGTGACTGAGAAGGGAACCAAGATAAGCATGATCCAGGCAACGAACAAAGCAATCCCAAGCTCTATATGAAAAAAACAAGTAAGTTAAAAGTCACATTGTTCTGTAAATCCCCATCAATGAGTTATTAGCTGGGCAAATGACAATATATATAAATAATAAGATTATAAGGCAGCTGTAAAAACAGAATAAAGGTCAGTATTCTATCTGCAAACAAAATGATCTCTTTTATGTATTAAGTCAAAAAAAGCAAGGTAAAAACAGGTTATAGTATGCTACCTTTTGAGGCAACTTAATACAAATAAGTGTGTATGTATGTGTGTGCATTTGTTTATATATATATATATATATTTAAAAGATTTTATTTATATATTTGAGAGAGAGACACAGAGAGTGAGAGAGAATGCTACTGGATAGAAGGGCAAAGGGAGAAGCAAACTCCCCACTGAGAAGGGAGCCAAACATGGCACTCAATCCCAGGACCTTGAGATCATGACCTGAGCTGAAGGAAGATGCTTAACCAACTGAGCCACCCAGGCGTCCTGCATGTTTACACTTTTAAAACAGGGAGAATTATACAAAAATTAAGAAAAATAGATATAGTTAGAAAGAAAACTAGATTCACAAATTTGAATTTCAGACAACGTTTATGTTTTACATGAATTTAAAATTAAAGAGGGAAAAAGCAACCTCTAAAGATTTTAAACAAACTAGGGGCACCTAGATGGCTCAGTCAGTTAAGCGTCTGAATTCAATTCAGGTCCTGGGATCGAGCCTGGCTCTACACTCAGTGGGAAGTCGGCTTGCCACCTTCCTGCCCTCCCCACTCCCCTGCTTGTTCTCTCTCTCTCTCAAATAATAAATAAATCTCTTTTTAAAAATTTTTAAACAAACTAAAACAACTGAACCTGAGTATCAAGTTGGTGGCACATGTACACAGAAAAGAATTACTTCACATGACTTTAAAATGTATTATTCTGACACTCCATCTCTAATAAGTACAGTCTAAGGACAAAAAAGACTTCTGAAAAAAACAAAAATACATAAGTAAATAAATAAATAAAACAAAAAAAAAGGACCTTCAAGGAGCTTAAAATGCATTCACTAGTCTGTTAGAAGTAATACTAAAATTGTATTAACTTAAATTAGAAATCCTACATACCAAAATCTCAGTGGCCTGAAAGAAGTGTGGGGAAGGGTTTTAAGGAGTGAATCTGTTTGTAAGAGATTATATTTAAGGGGCCAAACCACCAAATCTGTGACTTGTGCACGTCATTTGAATTCTGATCCAAACAAACCAACATCTTTGGGAAAAAGATCTTTGAGACAACTGGGGAAATCCAAATATGGACTGAGTTTTAGACAGTATTAAGAAATTCCTATTAATAAGTATAATAATTCATGATGTTTTGTATTTTTTAAAATGCCTCATCCACTAAGTAAATCTGAGGTATTTACAAGTCCAATGATACTGGGGTTTTCTCTAAAACATTCCAACTAACAATAAAGTAAGTGAAGGTGGTCAGATTAAATAAATTAGCAATGCTGATTAACTGTTGACGTTGGAAAATAGGTATGTAGGGGTTCATTATATTATTTTATTTTCCAGTATCTTAAAAGATTTCATACTAGTATGTCTTTAAAGAAGTAACATATTCCCTTTCAATACAAATATCCTTTCCATCTTAATTATTTACGGTCTGAATACCTCAAAGAGATAGGAGTTATAGTTAGTGCTACTGGGAAATGCAAAAGTTCTAATGAACTTAGGCAGTCATTTACCTGCAACACAATTCAGGAAAATCATCCTTGAATCTCAGGCCAGTTCTTAGCGTGGTCATCATCTTCACCCTCACAGAACTGACATGTTTTGGTCCCATCAACTTCATCAAAGACATCAAACTGTTCAAAGCCTATAAAGTAAGTAGGGCTTTAAAATAAAGCCTATAAACAAGTCGGCAGGAGCAGATGAGCCCTAAGGACAAGATCCCACTCACATCTCAAAGTAGTACCTTTTCTCTAGCAATACAATGTCTAAATGTTGGCCAGTTCATTTTGTCCAAATTCTTATGTAAGAATTACAAATTTGAAAAATGTAAGCTGAGTTCTGGTGTGTTTTTTTCTTGTGAGGCTAATTTCTTATTTTTGTCATGGCAATCCTCTAGAAGAGTAATTTTCAAATTTATTAAGAATATAATACCTATTGTTTAATTTTCTTCATATTCATCCCAAACTACTATGTAGCTGCATGTATTGTTTTGTTCTAACGGTACTAATTTCAAGATGCTCTGAGTTTAGTAAAACAAACAAATTTAGTAAAACAAAACTGATGATATACCCGGAAAATTACGTGCAAATTTTATTGTGGAACACAGAATTGGACTTATATCACAGCTCCAGGTTCTAATGAAAGGGTAAAGAAACTCTCTAGTCAACCTTAACTATGTGCCAAAACATACAAGCTTTTTATGGTTTAAAATACAAACTAGTTTTCTTAGATTGGAGATCATTCTCTCACTCTAAGGAAGATTCATCTTCTATGAAGATGAAACAGAAGTTGTCTGGAGGATTAAATTTACCAGCTGACACCAACAGAGTAAGTACTGGCTGTAGAAGTAGTTCAATATTGGGTCATGTCTGTCTTGGCTCCTTAAGGTTATTAAGAGAAGAGGAATACAGACTGAATTAAAGCTTTTACTCATAGATTTTTTTCTGTAATTTTACTGACTGTAGAGATGGAAAGCAATAAAAAGGGAAATTTAATCAATATCTAAAATTCTATCCTCATCTATGGACAAAAACTTCCAGTGGTGACCAACTGTTAGAGCAGTCATAATAAAACTTCATTGTGCCAAACACATTTAAACACAAACTGACAAATACTGAAGTTACCTGACTATATATAACCTAACATTTTCGGTTTTCAAAAACACCACAGGCCATGATTCACAAGATACCAATTTGCACCAATGAATTCAATTATGCAACTTTTGCTGAGCCATCAGAGATGCTAGTCTCCTTTTTTCCCACTGAGCTAGATGGTGTGATGACATGAGCTTGAAGGTATTGGGGTCATTACCTGGCACTTATGATCAAGCCAATCCAGGAGTGTCTGAGCTAAGAGATGAATTCTGAAAACATTGTGTCCAAAGCCAAGTTATGCCCAAAGCTATATTATTCTTACATTTTTAGTCACAAAGCCAATAAATTCTTCTAAGCCAGTTTGGGTTAAAACTGGCTTTATAAACAAAGAAAAAAAAAAAACAAAACAGTGTTATAATTCCTCTTTTTATACTCCCCAAAAGCTTATAAAGGGATAGAGGGATCCAGAATATCATATGTTTGATTATTTATCTTTTTTTAAAATAAATATTTTATTTTGAAAAAATGTACAATTAATGACAAAAATAAAATTACCAAGCTACTCTAGGGAAGAGGCTTATTTGCATCCTAAACTACATGCAAACCAGACAGGAATTACTATAGTGGAAAACTCCAATAAATACTGGTCCTGAGAGGCGCCTGGGTGGCTCGGTCATTAAGTGTCTGCCTCCAACTGAGGTCATGATCCCAGCACCCTGGAATCAAGCCCTACATCAGGCTCCCTGCTCAGCGGGAAGCCTGCTTCTCCCTGTCCCACTCCCCCTGCTTGTGTTCCCTCTCTTGCTGTGTCTCTCTCTGCCAAAAAAAATAAATAAAATCTTAAAAAAAAAAAAAAAAAAGACTAGTCCTGAAAGGACCAAGCAGAATACCAAATTTGAAAAACCAGGCTTCTAGATAAAGAGTCTGCTAACTATATATGTTTAATTCTTATCTTTGAATGTTTGTAGCTACAAGCAGAAGTCATGTCTCCTATAAATTCTATATGAATTCTAGTACTTTGTACCTTAATATCACTACCTACCATTTTCTTATCTTCAATGCCAACACTGGAGCTCAGTAACTGCATGTTAAAAAAAGCCAAAATGCCCAACAACTTAGGTTGCAAATAATCAGCCTAATGAAAATAAAAATACATAAAACATATTATGTAAGTTTTACTCAGATCAAATTCCATAAATCAAAAATTTACTAACATCATTTCTATATTACCTACGTTAGGATATTAGGAGTAATAAGCACTTGGTGGACTTTCTCTAAAAGTATGAATTTTCTTATCTAAGAATTTTAAAAATTAGTGAAACTGATTTATAATCACCATGACAATACTCTACAATGAGAAAATCATGAGCTTTTGAATTATGAAGTGTGCTGGGGGTGAGATCCTCAGGATTTGACTAACAGAAGGACTCAGAATGAAGAGGATATTTAATCTTAAAGAGAAGAACAGAAAAAGACAAAGTGACTGTCTTTATCTAGAACATTCAGAATCAAGATGGGGGAAAAAAGTGCTTAAGTAAGGAAAAAACCTACGGAGCCAACGGTCAGACACAGGGGTCAAAAGCCCCTGAGATAACAGTGGTAGAAGGGTATAAGGCCATGGGCATCAACAGTTAAAGGCTAGGTATCACTGACCATGGCACTTTGGGTCTCCCGAAGTGAAAAGGATTAATTCTTTCTTATAAGAGGGTCCTAGAGGAAAGGGTATGGGCTTTAAGTCAGCCAAACCTGGGTTTGAATCCCAATTTTGACCTACTCAGTTTGTGTGCTGGGTAAGTAATTTAACTCCTCTGAGTCTATAAAATGAAAAGACCTATTGCACAGAGATGTTGTAGAGATTAAATAAGATAACATGCATTAAGGACTGAAAAATAGTACAGTACTGCTTTTGCTACAGGAGCCATTGAGAAGCAGCACCCATGGCTATGCACTACTCTGTGGCCATGGGCTTCAACAAGGGCCACAAGGTGACTAAGAACATGAACAAACCAAGGCAAAGAAGCTGCTGCAGGCACCTTATCAAGCACATCAAGTTTATGCAGGACAGGATATGAGAGGCTTCACCCCATACAGCAGCATGCAATGGAGCTGCTCGGTGTCTCCAAGAACAAGCACACCTTCAAATTCATCAAGAAAAGGATGGGGACACACATTCATGCCAAGAGGAAGAGAAAGGAGCTGAGCAATGTCCTGGCAGCCATGAGGAAAGCAGCAGCCAAGAAGGACTGAACCCCTCTCCCATGTATGTAATAAAGCCTTTTTGGAACTTGGGGAAAAAAAGAATACAGTAAAGTGTCATACTTAAGTTGTTAATACTATTACAAACTGGGAATGTGAGTACTCTGCAAAGAATATTCAAAATATTTACATAGGGGCAAGGAAGGGGCAAGAAGGATACTAAGGCGCCTGGGTGGCACAGTAGGTTAAGCGTCTACTTTCGGCTTGGGTCATGATCCAGCAGTCCTGGGATCAAGCCCCACATCGGGCTCCTTGCTCTATGGGGAGCGTGCTTCTCCCTCTCTCTCTGTCCCCCGCTCGTGCTCTCTTTCTTGCTCACTCTTTCTCTTAAGTAAAATATTAAAAAAAAATAAAGGATAAAGAAGAGAAAGTAGAAGGAAAGAGCCAATAAAGACTGAGTAGACGGTTAAAAAAAAAAAATCAAGAAAGTGTGGTATGACAGAAGCCACAAGGGAAGGGATGGTCAGTTGCACTGAATAGCACTGAAAGGTTAAATAAGATAGGAAAAGAGAAGTAACCATTGATTTGACATCAGGAAGACTGTTTTTGAACTGGGTAAGAATTTCTGTGGAATAGTGAGAACAGAATTAGATTAACATCTAGTTTAGATGAACTAAAGAATGCACGGGAAACAAGAAAGAAAAGATAGAAACTCAAGATATTTTGCTGATTATCCTTTGAGTCTCTTGAAGGAAGGAGAGCAATCAAAAAAAAAAAGTAAGCCTGAAGATTTATATATATATTTTGTCACATGAAGAAGTGACTGCACATACAAATTTAAGATAGGAAAAGATAAAAGGGGACAACATATCTTCTGACTTTCCCTTAAATATAACAGTGGATTTTAAATATAGTTAGAACTGACAAGGTTAGTATGTTGTGCCAAACGGGTAGTAGGGGAAGGGGTAGGGGGAGTCACAAATGTATTCTATAGTTAAAAAGTAGTGAAGAAAACTTAATTCGAACATTTTCACCCCATGAAAAAATAAAATCTATAATCATTTTAAAACACATATTTTTTAACACTAAGGTATGTTGTTAATACCTTGCTATGAACATGCAATTTAAATCATCCTTTTCAAAATAAAAATCCCAATTTGAAATTTAAATAAATCTCTAGCATTTGAAAGATACATACAATACCCATTTGTCCAATCTCAAAATCAAGCTATTAAAAAGGCAAAAAACAAACAAAAAACCCAAATAATATTCCTTACCATTAATTCGGGTGATGTGATCTCTCTGGGGCCCTGATATGGATCATCACTAGATGCAAATGAGGCAAGTATTGACAAACCATTGAAAACCTGCTGATAGTGTTCTCCAATACGTAGCAATAATTCATTATGCAATCCTTGGAAATCTTGTCTCAATAGACTCCCCAGTTCAATTTCTGTTTCATTCTAGTCCAAAGACCCATGAAAAAAAAAAAAGGCTTTTGAAAGTAAGTACCTTGATTTTAACATACTATTAGTAAATCAGAAGTTTTACCTCATCTAACAAGATTTACTCATGGGGAGGTGCCTGGGTGGCTCAGTGGGTTAAGCCTCTGCCTTCGGCTCAGGTCATGGGTCTCAGGGTCTTGGGATCGAGCCCCGCATCGGGCTCTCTACTCAGCAGGGAGTCTGCTTCCCCCTCTCTGCCTGCCTCTCTTTTTATTTGTGATATCTCTCTGTCAAATAAGTAAATAAAATCTTAAAAAAAAAAAGAAAGAAAAATGACTCATCCATTAAAAAAAAAAAATTTACTAATGGTATTTTAAAAGGTATTGGAAAAGGATCTAATCTCGATTTCTCCAGGCAGGTCTCCCACACGTAATGAAGAAAAGTGATTAGACTTTATTTTCTAATAAAACTTTAAAAACGAAGTCCCAGTTTTCTTAAAATATCCTCCACTCATTATTCATAGATACATAACCCCTGAGAGGAAATATAGTATAGTGGCAGTCTTTCTGGTCAAACTGTTTGAATTTAAATTCCAGCTTTCTCACTTATTACCTTAGCTGTGACCTGGATAAGTTTCCTAATTTGACCTCTCTCTACCTTAGTTTTCTCAACTATAAAAAGGAAAAATAATAGCATCTTCATCTCATTGCAAAAATGAGGACTAAGTGAAATGATCCATTTCAATTGTTTAGTAAGGTTCTGTTATGTAGGAAAATATTATCATTCTACCTCTATAACATAGATTTTTTTCTCAAAACGATTAAGCATATTCAATAATTCTCACGTGGAAAGAAATCTATTGCTACCATATCATAAAATACATGAAATAAGTTAACATCAGAGAAAATAGTAGTCACAGACGTGTATCTGACAGTTTCTCCTGTTCCTGCACAGTCTCATATTTTTTCAAAGATACTATTACTGGGGTGCCTGGCTGGTCCAGTTGGTTAAGTATCCAACTCTTGATTTTGTCCCTGGTCATGATCTCAGGGTCCTGGAATTAAGCCAGCACCGCACATTGGCCTCTACGCTCAGCAGCAGGGAGTCTGCTTGTCCCTCTGCCCCTCCTTTCTGCTCATGCTTGCGCGCACACACACACTCACTCTCTCTCTCTCAAATAAATAAATAAAATCTTAAAAGATATTCTCTCCCTCTGCTCCCCCTACTGTGTGCACTTTCTCTAAAATAATTAATTAAAAAAAGAGATTACTGCTGCATGACACCAAAAAAGAAGTATAAGCTATAATTTTAAATTTAAAAAAACAAGCAAAGTACTGGGCCAAATAGTAATTTGAGCACTAGGGGCGCCTGGGTGGCTCAGTGGGTTAAAGCCTCTGCTTTCGGCTCAAGTCATGATCCCAGGGACTTGGGATCGAGCCCCGAATCGGGCTCTCTGCTCAGGCTCCCCACTGAGCAGGCTCCCCACTCTGCCTGCCTCTCCGCCTACTTGTGATCTCTGTCAAAAAAATAAAAACAAAAAAACCCTTAAAAATAAGTAATTCGAGTACTAAGTAAACAAAACACTAACATTATGCTATAGTTGAGATTGCCTCTTCCTGTAAATATAATTACTTGCTTATCAGTCAACTTATACCTCCAATCAAAAAATTCATTTTTGGGGGGCACCTGGGTGGCTCAGTGGGTTAAGGCCTCTACCTTCGGCTCAGGTTGTGGTCTCAGGGTCCTGGGATTGAGCCCTGCATCAGGCTCTCTGCTCAGCAGGGAGCCTACTTCCTCCTCTCTCTCTGCCTACTTGTGATCTCTGCCTGTCAAATAAATAAAATCTTTTAAAAAAAATTCATTTTTTAAAAAAGATTTTATTTATTTATTTGAGAGAAAGAGATATAGTTAGTGAGCATGAGCACAAGCAGGGAGGAAAGGGAGAAGTAGGCTCCCCACAGAGCAGGGAGCCTGATGTGGGGCTTGATCCCAGGAGCCTGGGACCATGACCTGAGCCAAAGGCAGATGCTTAATTGACTGAGCCACCCAGGTGCTCCACCAATCAAAAGATTTGAAAATAAGGGGCGCCTGGCTGGCTCACTCGGAAAAACATGTGACTTTTGATCTTGGGGGTGTGAGTTAAGCCCTACAATGGGTGTAGAGACTACTAAAAAATAACCTAAAAAAAAATTCTGCAATGAAATGATCTGAGAACCTGATCCATGAATGGATGATTATCTTATGCCATTATGGTGAAATGATCAAAGAAAATAACAAGAGAATAACTCTATTTAATATACTCCTCTAAGCCCAAAATAAAACTTATTCACATGATATTATTTGTACTTATATTACTCTAGAATATAAATTACCCACTCTCCTTCCTATGAGAATGTTACAACAGCTTTCCTATAATGCTAATTTAAACCAAAGAGTAAAATATACACAAACATTCAATTACCTTCAGATAATGAAGGGCACGTTCTAATTCATCCTTGGAACAGGAACAGACCAAATGAGAAAAAATATATTTGAAGTTATTTATTAAAATCTCTCTACGATTGACATTTAATTGTTTTCCTAAAGTTCGAATGAGAGCAGAAGCTGCAGGGCTTGCTTTGGCGGCAAGGTCAGGTAGCAGAACTTGTAATGTCCTCTGAAAAAGAAACACTACAATTACTAAAAAGTACATTTGTCCAAGCAACAACATATTCACATAAGTTATGTGAAAAATATTTTAAAATGCCAAACAAATTTGGAGTCCATATGCGACATACTTAAATTCAGATTAACCATTTATCCATTCAACAGATATTTACTGAGCATCTACTATGATTCAGGAACTACAGGTATAGAAGCAAAAAAATGGCCAAGATCCCTGACAGCAGAGTTCACACTGTAGTTAATGTAGAAACTAATACATAAGTAAAGAAGATAATTTTTCATGAGTATATGTTAAAATATACTCATGCTCTTAGGCAGAATTTCCAAGTTTGATTTATTATTTGGGCTAACCTGGATTTAGACAACAAGCAAGAGAAACCATAAATACAATATTTTAGTTAATTTTTTTAATTAAAAAGTTGATGCTTCAATATTAATAGAACCATTTTAACACACTCACCATCCCAACACAGCAAAAAATCTGTTTTGATTTTGGTCTATTTCCTTTAAGATCTTATTCATTAAATATATACAAAATTCCAAACATAAAAGGGCTGGCCTTTCATTTATTCATCCAGCATGTATCTAAAAAGTACCTACTACATGTCAGTCACAATCTTAAGGCACTGGAGATTTAATAGTAAACAAGCATCAGGCCCTGCCCTCAGAGATGCTTACACCTTCCTTGTTTAATACCCTTCAAATTTGGGACGCGTGGGTGGCTCAGTTGGTTAAGCTGCTGCCTTCGGCTCAGGTCATGATCCCAGCGTCCTGGGATCGAGTCCCACATCGGGCTCCTTGCTCAGCAGGGAGCCTGCTTCTCCCTCTGCCTCTGTCTGCCTGTGCTCTCTCTCTCTGTCTCTCTCTCTGACAAATAAATAAATAATTTTTAAAAAAATCTTTAAAAAAAATATATCCTTCAAATTTAATATTGAAATGAAGCTATTTTAAGACTGATTTAACATTACAAGATAGTCTACAAAATATTAAAAATTATCATATTAATGGTTTGTTCCATACTTATCTATAACCTAAATATTAGATATTTGGTTTCTTTTCAGGGTTTGTTTAGTTTTGCTACCTAGAAAATGTTGCAATAAACACCTGCACTTTTTGGTTCCCAGAGTGAAATTACTGAATGAAAAGATAATATCTTTATAATCCTTACTGTATACTATCATATTTTCTTTCAGGATTTGACCAATTTACAAGCAATTTAAGTTTGTTTAAAATATAATAATATTATAGGGAAAAATACTCAGTTCTGACAGTGTGAATCACTATTATAATTTATTAAGGATAATGATAACTGCCTTGGGAAAAGGTAAGAAGATAATCTACTCCATCCATCTTGAAAGCCTGACCCTAATGATATTTCAAAGGCTTCTCAAACCACTACTACAAACTCTGTAATCTGAATTCACAGAAGATCATATATACCAATAGTTTTGTACTTTATTACTTTACTCTAACTCCTTAAGGATAAAAATGATATTAGACTGTGCATTACCAATGGAACCAATCATAGCACTAAAGACATTTAAGGGCTCAGTCAACTGAATTAGTTAGCATTTATCAATTAGTATTTCCCTTTCAGGATAATTAACCATATAAAGTAATAACTCAAATTAACATGAACTTAAACTTTATAATATATCCAAGTCAAAAGAAAACATGTACATTTGAAAATCAACAATCTATATGTTCCTCAATGTATTTGACAGATTTTCTTTAAAATAAGACTAGAATGGAATAAACACAAAATTGAAAAACCTCAATTAAGTCAACAACGCCTTACAACTTACAGTGAGGAAACGATTAAGATCAGGAAAGTCAAAAACATTGGCAATTTCAGACAAGGTATTTAAAGCCATTTCTCTCTGGTGAGCCATATCTTGTTTTCGCATCTCAGCATTCTGGCATGGAGTACTAGGAAGTGCTGTCATCTGACTGGAATGAAGGGATTCCACTAAAAACTAGATCAAAACAATTTAATTTTCATACAAGCAAGGAAATTTAACAAATACTCTTGAAGCTAACATAAAGGACATATATGCCCTAAAAACATTACCTTAATTAGCTCATTCAATTTTTAACAACCTTAATGAGGTAGATTATGTCATAATCTCCCTTTTTACAAATGGAGAAACTAGGTTTAGTTAAGAAATTTAAATTTAAATTTACACCATTAACAGGGTAAAGCCAGTATTTTAACATATCTAACTCTTCAACCATGAATTGAATCAACCTTTTTTAAAACAAAGTGCCTTACCCATAATATCAAGCCTTAACAAAGTTTATCATCACTAAAAGAAAGGGTAAAAAAGCATTTCTTAATAGATTAATAATAGAGCATAATAATTCAATATATTATCATAAGATGATTTTCCCCCTCCCATTTATAATATACATCTTCAGTTCAAGATCATAAAATATAAAATTGGTAAGATTTAGGTTCTCTTATTAAATAAACTAAATAAATCATTTAAAAAATATATCCTGCGGGGCACCTGGGTGGCTCAGTGGGTTAAAAAATATATCCTTTAGGGGTGCCTGGGAGGCTCAGTTGGTTAAGTGTCTGCCTTCAGCTCAGGTCATGAGTCTCAGGGTCCTGGGATAGAGTACCTACCATATTGGACACCCTGCTCAGAGAGGAGTCTGCTTTTCCCTTTGCCCCTCCTCACTCATATGTGTGTGTTCTCTCTCTCTCAAATAATAAAATCTTAAAAGAAAAAAAAATGGATGCACGCACACACACACACACACACACAAATATATCCTTTAAAGCAAGACAAATAAATATATATAGTTTTTTTTTTCTTAAACTCTTGCAAAGTACTGCTATTTCCTATAGTCAAGGCCAATTCTGACTCTCACCTGACAGATGGGTTTCTTATACTGGCTGAAAAAGTTTTGGAGTTTAACACTCTTAGCTGCAACCAGAGCTCTGATTTCTGTATATGCTGCTCCAGAGACAGACGCTGACTTTGATAATAAACAATGCAATAAATGCAAAAGTGCAAAAGGTACCAAATCTCCTTTTGCTGCCCTAAAATTAAAAAAAGTATCATCAATGTCTCAAATATAAATGGAAATCCATAAAAAAATACATGTTGATAATCTTTCTATATCATATCTGTCACACCACCATTTCTAACACAAAGTAAACCAAAAAGGAAATAAAAAATGCTGCCAAATATACCTTCCAATATCCCCTGTTGTAAGAATCAAGGTATCCTTCAACTCATTATTTCTTGAGATTTGAGCATGTGTATATGCTTCCTTCATTCTTAAGACAAAAAGCTAGAATAATAAAATTAACTCGTTAAAGAATTTTTTAGAGCCAGGTTAATGAAGATACAAATGTTGAAAAATAAAAACTATCAACCTCTTTTATAAATCCATCTTCAGAGTCCAAGGATTCCAATATATGCTTGATATTTCCACTAAAAGCCACTCTAACATCCTTGTCTGGATCTTCCATTAAATTTAATAAAGCTTCAAGAACTGTTTTCACATCTGTTTCATCTTCTCTAAAATCAAGGTGCTTACAAAGATGATATAAATTATCTATGAAAGCTAAAGGATGAAAGCATATAACACCTAATAAACACATCAAATATCCAAGTTTTACAGTAAAAAGAACCAATAAATAATATACAAAGATTTCTAACTCGCCTTTTAATGTCATTATTTAAATTAGAGCACACAGAATTGTGGAAAATTAAAATAAATACTTAAAAATTTAAATTTACTTTATATTTAATAAAAGTTGTAATTTCAATCTAAAAGTCTAAATTTCTTTTAAGTTATAAAATGACTAGTCACTTAGATTTTGTAGATTATATTTTACCAAAATAGACTTAAAAAGCACATTTCACTAATTTGGGGTACCTGGGTGGCTCAGTCTGTTAAGCATCCAACTTGATTTTGGCTCAGGTCATGATCTCAGGGTTGTGAGATTGAGCCCTGCATCTGGTTCCTTGCTGGGTGTGGAGCCTGACTGAGACTATCTCTCCCTCTGCCCCTCCCCATCCTCTGGGAAAAAAAAGGGGAAGGGGGCAGCCCATTTCACTAATTCAGAGGACTGTGAACTAAGGGCAATCTTAGCCTTACTGTTAATCATACATTACAATATTTACAGAGTGCCAGAAACTACCTATTACATATTATTTTGAAAACTTAAGAACAAGTTGCAATTTACTACCCAAACAAATGGATCTTGCAAGTATTTATGTAAATTTCATGTTCTCAAAATACTCATGTATCATCACCATTGGAAAAGTGGCTAAAAAAAAAATATATATATATATATATATACATATATATATGTGTGTGTGTGTGTGTGTGTGTATATACATATATATATATATATATATATATATATATATACAGTCCTCAGTTGGCCTATATACAGTCCTCAGTTGGACAAAATATCTAATTATTTGAAGTTCTGAAGGTCCAAGGTAGTGGCAGGGACACATTAAGAAGGTCCCTGGTATCACTAAGGAGGATACAGAGTATATAATTCTATCACTGATTTTAAAAAGAGAGGTTAAGAAGGTTTTAAAGTAGGGTGCCTGGATGACTCGGTTGGTTAAATGTCTGCCTTCGGCTCAGGTAATAAGCCTAGGGTCCTGGGACTGAGCCTCATGTTGGGCTCCCTGCTCAACAGGGAATCTGCTTCTCCTTCTCCCTCTGCCTCTCCCTTGCCAACTCAGTGCATGTGCTCCCTCTCAAATAAATAAATAAAATCTTAAAAAAAAAAAAAAAAAGGTTTTAAAGTATAACATAAATCACATAACAAATCACTCACCAAGTTTCACTGGACTAGATGTTTTTTTTTTTAGTAGGAAAAGGAAAGGCTTGCAAATAGAAGCTTTTAGTTGAGAAGATGAACATTCATGTTGAGAAGTGACTTTTAGGCTTTTACAGAAAAGGTCAATATGTCCATGTTCAGAGAAAGGTTCTGTTAAAGAACTTGTCAAATAATACATGCCATGAAGTGTACAGACAAGTTGACCAAGAATAGAGGCAAATTCTTTCTGGACAATGTCAGAATCATCTTTGACTTTATCTCTGGAGAGAAAAAAGAAAAGGTACTAACTAAACCTTGCTTTATTTTGTGGTCTTAATTTGGGGTAAAAATAATGGTAAGACAAAGCCTAGAAGAAAATTTAAATTCTAAAACTAAAATGAACATTTGCTCTATATACCCACCAATATACATATATTTATATATAGTATGATTTTTTCCACCAAGTTATATATTCAAATTAAAATATTAATACATACATAAGAATCTTGGGAACTCTGTTATATGAATTCTGCTGCTGCAGTAAGATAAAAAATCCATTAACACAACTAGCCCGGATTACTTCATGGGAACTCTGTAAGGCCCAGGTATAAACTGCTGTTCTCCATTCAAGGAATACTCTTCTTGGAAATAAAGTTAGAAGAAACACACACCGTGACTGTGCCTGTGGTGCTGAAAAATATTAAGTCTATTAAACAAGATTTCTAAGTGTTAATTTTATTTATATATGTACATATACACATATTCATTTCATGTATGTATTCATTTTTTGTTGTAAAGTAACATTTAAAATACATATATTTAATTAAAAGCTCTTTTTTTCAAAAATAAAAGCATGTGCACTGAAAAAGGTCTATGTTCAATCTTACTGGATAACCAGAGAAATACAACTAAAAATCACACCCATCATACAGTAAAAAATAATTTCTTTTAGTTACCTCAACACTTAAACATTTTAAAGTCTGACAAAGTGAGGATGCTAGACAACAGGAACTCTCATATTCTGCTAAGAGGAATGTAAACTGGAATGGCATCTTTGAAGAACCATGTTGCAGAATAGAGCTGGATGTGCAAATCCTATACTCTGTTCAATTTGTTACTTTTTAAAAGTCTAACTTACTTTTGAATTGTTAAAAACATAGTGCCTCTTTTAATTATTGAAAAAAACAACAACTTGTTAGAAGTCCCACATAGAAATGAGTTAAACCACACACACAGAATTTTGTGACGACTTACAGTAGCTATCTGAAATCCTCTGGCTTAATGCTAAAAGATTAGTGGCAAATGTGGTCAACTTTAAAGAGCCATCATCAGAATGGGGATGAATCCATGGAAGTGAGAGCATTCCACATAAATCTTCCAGAATATGATCTTCAAAAGATGTTTTCACTACAGAAAAACACAACAGGTGATTAATTATATCTTCATCCTTAATCATATTTACCTGTATCTTTTTTTTCTTGTAATAAAAATAAATGTTCTAACCATCAGGTGGAATTATAGCATTAAATAAACACAGGTTTTTAATACAGATATGATGTTCTGAGGTCTGTGAACCCAAAGAAATTAAATGTGACTTTATAAAAATATGCATCCATGTATTTTTTAGAAGGATCACACATTCTTCAGAAATTCTCCAAAAATTTAAGTTATAAATTATTTCTATATGTTGAAAAAGAATAATAAATCACAATATTACACAGAAAAATTTAGAACTTAGAAATTACTGAATTAATTACTGAATTACTGAAATAGAACTGAAATAGAATGAGAATTAAAATGAAGAAAAAACTGTTGGGTATTACAAACATTTGTGCATGTAGGCCTTAGGCAAAAGACAGCCTATTTCTATAATGATGATCTTTATTTATTTGAGAGAGAGAGCATGAGAGGGGAGAAGGTCAGAGAGAGAAGCAGACTCCTTGCAGAGCTGGGAGCCCGATGTGAGACTCAATCCCAGGACTCTGGGATCACAACCTGGGCTGAAGGCAGTGGCTTAACCAACTGAGTCACCTAGGCGTCCCCTATAATGATGATCTTTATTTTATTTTTTTTTTAAGATTTTATTTATTTATTTGACAGACTGAGATCACAAGTAGGCAGAGAGGCAGGCAGAGAGAGAGGGGGAAGCAGGCTTCCCACTGAGCAGAGAGCCCGATGCGAGGCTCGATCCCAGGACCCTGAGACCATGACCTGGGCCGAAGGCAGAGGCTTTAACCCACTGAACCACCCTGGCGCCCTGATATAATGATGATCTTTAAAGGCTATTTTGTTTTACTGTTTATTTATACTCACCATGAATATAAATCAGAGCATCATATATTTTCACCACTTTATCAATAACTGCCTCCAGGTCAGGCTTCTGAACAGATTCTAACAAACTCCGACAGCTCTTAAGCAGTGTTGTGTAAAAATCCAAAGACATCCAAGTTATTTCTACTGAAGGTTTCTTCTGACATTTCTGTTGACAGTCCTTGAAATTATGGCTAAGTTAAAACATTTTTAAGACACAGAATTACAACGAATTTTGTTATAGTCCAACCCAATATTGAAGTAAGCCAAAAGAAACTATGAGTATAAAACTAACATAAGTTTAAACCAATTCAAAGTAAATATGCAAATCAATTAATATGCTATTATTATTTTAAGTTTAAACTCTCTACGTCAGTCTAAATCACTCTTAGGATTTAGTAATTAAAATTAATATAGAACATTTAAATTTGGTATCACTAGGCTTAAAAATGACAGAAGATATCCCTGTCTAATTATTAACTGCCTCAGTAAACCCCTTCTTAGTAATGGAAGAGTAGCTTGCAGCCTAATCAGCTATTTCTTCAAGCTGTCTCAAATTCCAAATTTAATGCAGTCTGAATTAATAGTTTCTTTAAAATCTCCTTCATAACTTTTTATTGGCTAGATAAGTTAGGAAATAACAGAATAAATGATCATGTAAAAAACTAACAAAGAATTTTGATCCGTAACTTGAGAGTAAAAATTAGACTAAATCTTCAGAGAAGATTCACATTCGTTTTCTTCTGATAGAATTAACCTATATTAAGAATACCAAACTGAAAACATACTTCTAACAAGCTCTAAATCCCTATTCTTATTATCAAAGGGAAATGTTCTTTTGACTAAATGTATGACTAAAACAACACTGGCTTCTGAGTTATATAAAAATGTGCTCTGCTACTTTCTAATATTGTATGCCCAGGAAAGTTAGTTTTGGCTTCAGACAAAAATAGTCTTATTAGAGGAAGCAATCAAGAGGATGTCCACCAGTTAACCTTCAGTTGACCAGTTGGTCCTCAAGCTGGACCCAGGCCATCAGAGGCTCCTCACCCCTTCCCCTGTCTTTGCGTATTTACACTCTACCTACTGGTCCCATAGTGGGAGGTGTTCCAAGGATAGAGCCTTCAGAGTAAGGTGTTGTTGAGACCATGTGGACTGAAAACATGACTTAACCCCATTAAGTCCTCTATATAAACTTCTAAGATTCCGGAAAATGAGCTGAGAGATGACTTTTGTCTTCCACAGCTGCCTGAGATAGGCCTTGTAAGTAAGTTCCCTTATAAAACCTGCCACCTATCAATCTGGAGTGGTCTGCCTCTTTGTTCAGTTTCTTATTACCTTGTGCATATAGGACCAATTTACAAAACAATAAGCCTCAATTTCTCTAAGCCTCAATCTCTAATTTGTGAAGTAGGCATAATAGCATTTAACTTACAGAACTGTTATGAAGATTAAATAATATATGTATAGTACTTAATACAATACCTAGCATTTAGCAGGTGCTCAATAAAAAACAAATTTACATTTCACTGAAATGTCTGTGCTCTAAGGTGACACAAATTGAGCAAATCATGAGGTCTCCTAAAGCAATAAATCCAAATTTATCACAGACAACCCACCCAAAAAATACAAGTTGTTTTACCAGTCCATGTTTTGATGAGAACAATGAACCGTACACAGAGCAGTCAGCTGTAGGACAACAGTGATTCCTTCTAAAGTTGCAATAACAGGATTCTTTAGTCCATCACATTCAAGGAAAATCTGAAGGGACTCCGCTTTCTGTTTCAGGGCACTCCACAGTATGCTCTTTTTGTTCATATCCACATGTTTAATTCTGTAATTAATTATAGCCATAATATAAAGATATTCATATTTAATATAAATTTGGTTTAAATATAAAATTGGTTCAATTAAAACAACTTCCAGTGCTAACTGAAATATGGGAATTCTTTGATCACATTATTTGTTAACATATTTATTTGTTAACATATCTTAAATTGCTGATGAATATATTATCTCAGTTTTTTTAGATATTAAGAAGTCAGGCAACTTAAAAACTTAAGAAACTTAAAAAAGAAAGAAACTTAAAAAACCTTCTAAGTAACCATATGTAGTCATGTTCTCTTTCACATTAGAATGGACTACAAATATTAAAATATTTTAAGCATTCCTTTGACTGCCTTTAAAAAGAAGAATTGCTCTGTATTTAAGTCAAAGTACCTAACTAAAGGTGATTTTTAAAACAAATAAAGGTTTCATTAAATGACTAAATACAAACTGAATGAAGGTCATACTCTTCAGTCTGTTTTGATGGTCTTTTGGAAGAGTTGAGAGATGAGCTGAGTCGACGCCTTTTGGCTGATATTCCATCACTATTACTGCTGAGGTTTTCCTGTTGAATTTGGCTTTGAACCTCCTCAATGATTTCCATACTTTCCATTTTTAAGGCTGCATAAAGTGGGCCCAACAAATACTGAGAAAGTAAAAATAATTTCAAAAACTGCCTTAGGAATACATTATTCGAAGACTGCAAAAATTCACTAGGTTTTAAGTTTTCTATTAGAGCAAACTATTTTCAGAGTCTCATCAAGTAAAACAAAGACCTAAATTAATCTATATAATTTCACAATCTATGAATAGACATATATATGATTCTATATCTAGAACTATGGTTCTATAGACCTAAAAGTCTTCAGACAAATTCTCTCTCTAAACTGTTTTTCCCTCTGTCAAAATTCTACAAAGTGGGGCTCCTGGGTGGCTCCACTGGTTAAGCATCTGCCTTTGGCTCAGGTCATGATCCTAGAGTCCTGGGATCAAGCCCCAATTTGGGCTCCCTTTGCCCCTCCCCCTGCTTGTACTTGCTCTCTCTCTCTCAAATAAATGAAAAAAATCTTTATTTTTAAAAATGCTACAAAGATGGGGTGCCTGGGTGGCTCAGTGGGTTAAAGCCTCTGCCTTCAGCTCAGGTCATGATCCCAGGGTCCTGGGATGGAGCCCCACATCAGGCTCTCTGCTCAGCAGGGAGCCTGCTTCCTCCTCTCTCTCTGCCTGCCTTTCTGCTTGCTTGTCATCTCTGTCTGTCAAATAAATAAATAAAATCTTTAAAAAAAAATGCTACAAAGAAAAACTCTATAAAGGAATTACTAACCTCTTTCACACTACAAATCCAGCAACTTAAAGGTAAAATATTTACCCAAGTTACTGTATATTTTTTATTGTACTGCCTGTCTCTCACAGTCTGAATAGGAAAAAAAGGCGTAATATGGCTTGACTAGTACTATGTACCCACAGGTTTTCTAAATGTGATTGAATATAACCTGCCAAAGATAAAATCTAGGTGAGTGCTTGAAGTTTTTGCAATTAAGTTGCTAACTGGTCCCCTTTTAATTAATAATGCACGGAACATGCTTATACTTCACAAATTCTACTTTAAAACATTCTACTCCACTGGCAGTTCATTACCAACTTAGTGAAATCCTTCTCAAAGTAAAAGTCCATAATAAGGAGCCAAAGTTGATTGTGAAAAAAATCATTCCATTCTGAATATATGTTATTAAAGATATTCTATTTTCTCATTACATCCTACATATACGCATACACTTACGTTATAAACAAAATACACACTTATCAAGCAACCTTAAAAATGACTTACCTCTGCATCTACCTGAAATCCAAGCACATCCACAAGAACTCTACAAATGTTTCTCACATAAACCTTCCTGACTTGTAAAGCAGATTCATACCCAGCTGGCACATATTTAAGAAAATACTGCAGTAAGTGGCACAAAGCTGCTTTTAGCAAATCAGACTTAAGCCGCATAAGCACACCATCTTCAAACATGACACAGAGTTTTTCCAGCAGCATATTTAAATAGACAGGTTCAATATTTCTATAAGCTTCTGCTTCAAAGGGGAACAGTGTTTTTATCAGCTTTGATAATGGTTCTTCATAGAGTTTCAACTGGTCAGCATCCATTTCTACAAGATGTTTTAATAATCCCAAAAAAGAGCTGAAGAAAGTGCTGGCTGGTTGTGCTGGTAATCCTCCAAGCTCAAAGAGTTCAGTTAAAAGGGTAATTGCTAAGGATTTAATTTTTGGACTACCATACTCTAGCAGAACACAACCTATCTGCCAAAGAAAGAGTTCTTGCCTTCTAAAAAACACAACTGCAACAATACGAATAAGAACTGTTAACAAAGTGACTTCAATAAATTCTAAATTTTGCATATTCATGAATTGCAAAGGAGCTGGTTGTAAATATCCCACATGTTCATCTAATTGACTTAAAAATCGGCTAACTACCACTGGCCATTCCACAACATGTCCCAGTGCATTTTTTCTATGGAGGTAAATGACATCTTCAAAAAGATGTAGTAATTCCTTTGTCAGTACTCCAAAAATTGCAGGGTTCTTGCTTTTAAAAAGAAATAATAATGAGCAGATAACTTCACAGATTTTCTTGTGTAACATATGACAGGATGGAGTTGCTGCAATCCGCAGAAGTCTTGTTATGATCCAATTACTGAATTCTTTGAAATAAACAAAAAAGATATTAAATAAGTACATCAGAAATGTTAATTAATTTGCTAAACCCCTGATCATGCATTTTTAATTTTTTTAAAAAGATTTTATTTATTTTGACAGTAAGAATGAGAGAAACATAAACACACATAAAAGCACATAAACAGGGAGAGGAGCAGAGGCAGAGGTAAAAGCAGGCTCCTGGCTGAGCAAGGAGCCCAATGCGGAACTCCATCCTAGAGCCATGGGATCATAACCTCAGCCGAATGCAGACGCTTAACGTACTGAGCCACCCAGGCATCCCGATTCATTTTTAAAGTATAACACTAACAAGATAGTCTGAAACATTCCCTACACAATGGAAATATGGTAATTTAGTGCCAATTTTGGAGTCAAAGTCCTAGTTTTCCAGTTAGGAGCAGTGTGAACTTTTCATTTCTCTGAACCTTGGTAACTTCATCTCTAAGAAGGGAATAATGAGGGGCAGTTGGGTGGCTCAGTCGTTAAGCGTCTGCGTTCGGCTCAGGTCATGATCCCGCGGTCCTGGGATCGAGCCCCACATAGGGCTCCCTGCCCTGCAGGAAGCCTGCTTCTCCTTCTCCCACTCCCCCTGCTTGTGTTCCCTCTTTCACTGTGTCTCTCTCTGTCAAATAAATAAATAAATAAAATCTTTAAAAAAAAAAAGAAGGGAATAATGAAGGTTACCATGAGGAACAAGTATGACGATGTACATGAAATTCTCAGCAAAGTGCTTGACGTACAACAAATGGTTACTATTATCATTCCTTCAACAAACATTGCAACTCTGTCCCAAGTGCACAAAAACAAATGTCATAGTCCTCATGAATCTTGTAATATAGTCTCTCAAACTAAGAGATACATTTTATATCACGACCCAGTCCATATATGCGTATTTATTTTATTTAAATATATGAAACAAAGGTTTCATGAAAAAGTATTTATTACATGCAATATATTATGATATTTTCTGGTCAATTATATTTTATCTTCATAACCTACTAACAGGTTGTGACCTATTTAAAAAAGTGTGGTGAAGGGGTGCGTGGATGGCTCAGTGGATTAAGCCTCTGCCTTCAGCTCAGGTCATGATCCCAGGGTCCTGGAATCGAGCCCCATATCGGGCTCTCTGCTCAGTGGGGAGCCTACTTCCTCTTCTCTCTCTGCCTGCTTCTCTGCCTACTTGTGATCTCTGTCTGTCAAATAAATAAATAAAATCTTAAAAAAAAAAAAAAGTGTGGTGAAGGGGTGCCCTAGGTAGCTCAGTCAGTTAAGTGTCTGCCTTTGGCTCAGGTCATGATCCCAGGGCCCTGGGATCAAGCCCCACTTGAGAGCTGCCTGCTCAGTGCGGGGTCTGCTTCCTCCTCTCCCTAAGACCCTCCATCTGCTAGTACTCTCTCTCAAATGAATAAATTTAAAAATGTTTAAAAAAATAAAATTAAATTTAAAAGGTGGCAAAGATACAAACAGGTTTTATAATCCAGCTTAGTAACCGCTGTGATAGAAGAAATGCAGAACACTGTACTTAACAGAACATAAAAATGGAGCAACTAAGCCATTGCTAGGGCAGGCAGTCAGGAATTCTAGTCAGAAAACACTTTTTGGAGGACATGCTATCAAAGCTGAATACTGAAATTCAAGTAAAAAAATTTTTAAATACCCTATGCATTGTACAGGAAAAAAAAAGATATTTGCTTCACATCTCGTTACAAGGAGGCCAATAAAGGGATAAAAGTAGTGGGAACAATAAGGGTAAAGCCTAGAAAAAAGCTCCAACATCTAGGAGTTAGCAAAATTGTTTTTAAAGGGCTAGACAGGAAATATTTTGGGTGTGAAATACTTATGGCCTCCATGTCAACTACCCAACGTTGCCTTTCTAGTAGTTATAGACAGTAAGGAAATACAATGAGTAAAAGTATGGGTTTACGATAAAACTTTTTTTTACAAAGAACAGGCAGTCAGCCTGTGGGCCACAAATTGCTAATGCCTGATCTAAAAGAGATTATCAAAACCAGAAAAAAGAAAACTGCTCAAGTATTCAATGGCAAATAAACAAATTTGATTATTTCTATTTAATCCTGGGTACCTACTTCATAAGAAAAGAAAATAAAGATGCATAAAACAAAACTAAACATTACCATTTTGGTCTCTTAAATTCAGAGCAAGTATGACCGAAATATGCATAAAATGTATGTTATATTTCAGAAGAGCAAAAAAGGGTATATTTCATAAAGCCAATTGGAAATGCATGCACAAATAGCAGGACTTACCAATACAACTGCCTTTGGCCTCATTTTGGCCTTGGCTTCCATTCACGTTTACAAACATAAGTGGGGAGGACTTCATTATATGCTGGATGAAATCAAGCAACATCACAGAGGTTGGCTGAGAGTCAGTTTTCTTTATAAGTTCTAGAGCAACTAAAATAATAAAAGATACATTTTAAAGAGTCATGAAAATTAGATGGCAGTCCTTTTGTTAAAAAACTAGACTTTGGTGACCAGAACTGTGTCCAGCACAGTATTCATGATAAATTGATGGGACTAAACTCTATAATCCTATCTTTCTAATTTTAAATGTTTAATAATCATATACATTCATTTATTATACACTAATTCACCAAATACAGATTAAAGGCCTATAAGATGTCTGGCATTGTACTAAAATCTGAGTAGGGGAAAAAACTTCACCTGATTAGGTGAGGGAATCAGACAAACTAATAATTATAATATGGTATGTTAACTGCACCAATCCACAATAGAGGAAACAAGTGTTTCCTGGATGATGAGATTCATCCCGGAACTGTTTCCTGGATGATGAGATTCTGGTTAGGGAGGGGAAGGACAAGTGGTCTAAACAAGGAAAGTACTATATGAAAACACATCTTCCAAATATTCAGTAGTCCTCTGTTATTTTTCAGCAACTCTTAATTTCATAGATTGGAAAAAGAAAGGCTAACTGTCTATTTTAAATCATAATATCTGTGCCGAATTTGGAAGTAAGTTTATACACTAGAAGCCAAATGCTACTCTACATTACCCCTTCCATGTAATTTTAACAGATATGACAAATGTGACACTATCTTGCCAAGTCGGTAATCTTTGTCTTTTAGACTCCCACAAACAGGAGTTGCTCTGACAACTCACAAGATCTTACTACCTCCCACAGAGTCACCAAGTCTTTTTTTTTTTTTTTTTTAAATTTTTATTTACTTATTTGACAGAGAGAGATCACAGTAGACAGAGAGGCAGGCAGAGAGAGAGAGAAAGGGAAGCAGGCTCCCCGCTGAGCAGAGAGCCCGACGCGGGACTCGATCCCAGGACCCTGAGATCATGACCTGAGCTGAAGGCAGCGGCTTAACCCACTGAGCCACCCAGGCGCCCCGAGTCACCAAGTCTTAATTAGAGTTTTTAAATGGCATTTGTTTCTCAACCACTAGTGTAAGACCTAGCTAAAACAGGGTCCACGTCATTAAAAATGGCTATTTTTAATCTATTATAATAAATCAAAGAAGAACGCCATAGCAAGCAGCAGAAAATCTAGACAACAAGCAGGAAAACAGAATTACTTTAAATGCCTAAATCACATATGTAATAAGTTAATATTACAAATAAGTTTCTTGAAAATAGTAACTATCATGAATACTAACTCTATATTTAAAACTACATGAGAAAAATGCTAGCATAATGTTGTATATATGAAAAAGAAAACAATTCTTAAAATTTATATAAGAAATAACTGTTTTGTTTTGTTTTTTAAAGATTTTATTTATTTGACAGACAGAGACCACAAGTAAGCAAAGAGGCAGGCAGAGAGAAGATGGGAAGCAGGCTCCCTGCTAAGCAGAGAGCCTGATGCAGGGCTCGATCCCAGGACCCTGGATCAGGACCTGAGCCAAAGGCAGAGGCTTTAACCCACTGAGCCACCCAGGTGCCCCAAAATAACTGTTTCTTACCAACATTTACATCTGTAAGTATTCGGTCAATGAACTGACATAAAATTTGTCTCGGCTTCTGTACAACTGTATTATATTCCTCTGGACTGGCACTAAAATAGATAAGATTTAAATAAGATAAAAAGTTTTTAAGCCTTAAAGAGACTTACAATTTCATTTGTAAAAAATTCTCTAAGTTTGAATTTATCAAATGTATTTAGTTTTAATGCTGACATTCATTGTACCCTTCTGTCTAAAAATTAAAGAAAAATCTAAACATGTTACTGATTTAGAAGGAAAAAAGAAACATGCTAAATGATACCAGAGGCACCCAATATGCAAAATCTAGACCTGCCCTGCCCAATATAGTAGCCATTATTTATGCAGCTATAGAGCACCTGAAATGTGGTTAGTCCAAATTGAGATGTGCTTTAAGTATAAAATATACACTGAATTTTAAATATTTGGTACCAGAAAATATATATCTCATTAGTAATTTTATATTAATTACATGTAGAAATAATAGAGATGCTGAGTTACATAAAATATATTATTAAAAATTACTTTCACCTATTTTATTTTTTGTCATGTGGCTACTATAAAATTTTTAATTATACATGTAGCTTGCATTTTATTCATATTGATCTAGACTTGGAAAATCTACAAAACATAGTTTCTTCAACAAATGAATTCTAAAGAAAAAAAAGAGGAGAAACCTATAACAAAGACTTAGGAGCCAAATCAATCAATTACAATCTATGATCCTAAAATGGATCCTGATTTTAAAAAAAAAAAGCTAAAAAGACACACACACACACACACACACACCCCCAAAATAAAACTATTAGCAAACTGTATATGACAACTGGAAAAATTTAAACAGAGGCTAGATATTTGATGTTATTAAGAAATCATTCTTAGGCATGATAATGGTATTACGGTATGTTTAAAGTCTTTATCCTTTACAGATAAATATTGATATTTATAGATGAAACAATGTTTCAAATTTGCTTCAAAGTAATCTGAGTTGAGAGGAAGAGGGCCATGAATTGATAATTATTGGGTTAAATGGGCAACTAATATATCAATTTCCTTCTTTTTGATGTTTGAAATTTTCCACAATTAAAATTCAATAAAATATTAGGGAAATTACATATAATTATATAAAGTATTAGAACCAATCAAGAAAAAAATAAACATTAAGAGAAGATAATAATTAAGCAGAGCAGTTGTATCTTAGAATCATGAATGAATTGAACTTACGTTCCATGACTTGGTATAAACCAGCACAGAACTAATATAATACAGTATTAAGTCTGTATTCTACCACACTGGATGAAGAATTATACAGTCATTCATACAAACAACCATTTATTGAGCACCTATAACGTGCCACACTAAATACCAGAAACTACCACTGAGGGAGGTGAAAGACAAGTTAGTGGAGGAGACTGGTAAATCAACCTAGGCCTCTACAGGGTGGATTGTGAGGCCAGTCACTGAAACAGTTAACACAGAAGGAAGCACAGGTCTGGGGAGAAAAACCAAACCAGTTTTAGAAATACTGAATTTAAGGTCTCAAGGGAACAACTAAGTGGGATGCACAAAAGACCATTGGAATTAAAGTTCTAGTCCCTCAAGGGGTGCCTGGCTGGCTCAGTCCACAAAGCCTGTGAGTGGCTCTATGATCTCCGGGTGGTAAATTCAAGCCCCCAGTGGGCGTAGAGTTTATGGGAAAAAAAATTTTTTTTGAAAGCTCTAGTCCTCAAGAAATATCTAGCCTAGAGATATAGATTATCATTATATAACAATACCTATCAAACAAGGCTAAACACATTGTCTACATTACTGCATATTTCACAAGCAGTATGATAGCAATACTAAACCCTAATTTACATATAAGGAGGCTGACGTACACGGAAATTACATAAGCTAACACTACTACAGTTTGTGGTAGTGGAAGCCTTGAAAATTAGTGCGATATAAGAAGTAATAAGGAAGCCAAAGAGAGAACCTGACATTAAAGTTAAAGGGGCCATGAAGGAGAAAGGAAAAGAGCCAGAAAAACAAAAAGAAAACCTTAAGAGGTATGTTCTAGAAACCAAGGTTAGAATTTCAAAGAGGGAGCTCTAGACAGGATCAAATTAAATTTGTTTGTTAAAATGTCCTTTGACTATATTTTTTACTATGGTCACAAATACTTAACATAAAATTTATTTTAACCACTTTAATTGTACTGTTCCATGGTATTTAGTATATTCACATTATTCTACACCATCACCACCATCTCCAGAACTTTTTTATCTTCTCAAGCTGGAACTACTAAGTTACTGAAATTAACAAATACTGATAAGTAATACAAACCCTAGGTATATAGAATCAAAGGCCAAGTAGTTATATTTTTACATGAAAGTGAAACAAACTTGGTGCTATTTATCTTACTAAACCAGCCTCAGCCCATAGAAATGCAAGTCACATGTGCAATTCAAATTTTTCTAAGTAGCCACATTAAGAATAAAAAGAAACAGCAATTTTCATAACAATATTATCTAAAATATAATTTGAACATGTAACTGATATTAAAAATTATTAGAGACAGTTTTATCTACGTTTTTTTATGCTGACTCTTTGAAATCCAGTATGTATCTTACATTTACAGAACATCTTTTTTTTTT